>RJWT010002014.1:0-23433 GCA_004365215.1 Cuniculus paca | reverse complement strand
AAAGGGAGATGCAAGTATTCATCCACAGCAGTTGTATTTAATGCGTGGAATGGGGGAAAATACACCACTATTTCATCTTTCCAGAAATGAAATTTCTGTGTATCATTTTAATATCATATCACATTTGTCCTTCAAATGACCACTTAATTGCCTCAAACTCCTGGAAGTTGTCATTACTAGAGAAATTTTGTTCGTATGAGTGTTAACACATTAAATTTTTTTTTGCAATAATTGAAAATTTTATCGCAGTTAACATTATTTTCAAGCAATCAAGCTTCTTTTCCTTATATTTCTGATCTAAACGTAGTGCTGCAACTCATGATCGTGGAATACCTTTAGAATGTAATAAAAAATTTCCACATCAAATATTTCAAAACAATAACAAGGCTTTAATTTACAGTATGTCTTTCTTATGAAAAGTCATCTGCAAGTTATCTTTTTTGTCCTGTAGAAATCCAAACAAAGCACTCGGGCTTCAAAGGGATACGTATAGCAGAAATATGAAATGAAACATTTTTTTGCTTACTTCCTGGACTGTCTCCTTAACAATACTCCATTTGACTTTTTCACCTTTTTTTTTTTTTTTGGTTACCTTGAACAGACCTCCTTCGTTGGTTACTCATGTAAAGTTTCCAGACATCTCCAAATAACACATTTGCATGTGATTGTTAACAGAGTTGCACAGGTGGTACTGGGCTTCCTTGGCCCCATGTGGTATTCTGTGTTGGGCAGTGCCAGGTGATGCTCACTGGATCTGCCAACTTAGAAGGTTGTAGGAGAGAAAACTATCAGATACTACTCAGCTAAGAGTCCTAGAAAAATCTACTTCTAGAGAAAGGTGACCTGCTAGGAAGCTGAGCAAATAGTGCTCATTCCTGTCTCTGTGAAGCCGGTGTAGTCGCTTAGCTTATCTGTAACACATGCTGCGCATCAGTTAGGAAACCAGCTTCTCTATCTCGCTCTTCTCTCCAGCTCCTACTACAATGCCAGGAGCCTGATAATGAATAATTTGTGCTCAGTAAATGGTCATTAATAAATTTACTAATGGGTGGACGTTGTCACTTCCAAATATTCCATAGATAATTCTCTTTTATAGTTTTTTAAAGTCTGCCCATAAAGAGAAGATATGATGAGACTAAGGATTTTAGACGTAAATAACCACATTTCTCCTATCCAAGTACTAACCAGGCCCAACCCTGTGTACTTCTGTGATCAGATGAGATCAGGGGTGTTCAGGGTGGTGTAGCCATAGACAATAACCACATTTCTATTTGTCAAGTTGTAGAACATTTGTATCCCAGGAAGAATGGAAACAATACCACAATTAAATTGTTAGATTAATACATTTCAGCCTTAGCAACATAGTGTGGGTTCCTTCTTAACACCTCCAGTGAGAGGTACTTTGAAATTTCTCTACTGTGCACAGATGTATTCAGGAGTTGGAAACATCAAACACCAAGCCGACAGCTAACATCACAGATGTTTGAAAACAAACAAAAGACAAATGTGATTTGATTATTTGTTTATTTCCGAAAGTTCTGAGAACAATACACTGACAGTTCATTTGGCTAACCGAGAAAATAAAAGACACTGCATATACGCCATTTCCCACCTCAAATGAGCATGTTTTTTTTCCTGCTATACTTGTTTTCTTTTGTGATTGCTCTACATTTCCTTGAAATATATCCCCAGTCTGTTCTTCTAAAAGTGGTATTTCTTAAAAAGCTCAGCTTCAAAAATGTCAAACATAATGAAAAATGAAAATCACAAAAGAGAAAGTTGTTCACAGCCACTCCCCTGGGGTTCCCTCATGTTTCTGGGTCACCATGCCGACTGTCCATGTGTTAGAAATAACATCCATGTGTACTTAGCAGGAAACCCCTTGTGGTCAGGGTCAGAGTGGGCTCCAAATAAACAAAGGCAGTTCTTTCCTTGAGGACAATGTGCCATCTGTTCAGAAATACTCCATATTATTTGCCAAAGCAGATCCAAAAGAAGTTCTCCTTTCAAAGTATAAAAGGAAAGCTCCTTAGGAAACACTATAAAAGGGCACTTATTTTCATCATTTGGACCTAGAACAAATGAAAGATAGGAGCGTTGAAGGCTGCCCATAAGTGAAGGATATGAGAGCCAGGGCCAGCCCAGATGGGAGCAGAGGGCTGCCCGTGGGCCAGCATGCTTGAAGTAAAACCATCTGAAGGGGGCAGCACATAAGCACTAATGTTCTGTCTGAAAAATCAAGAACCTGCAAGATCTAATCACTGTAGAGGAGAATCAAATGGCATAGAACTGCAGAAGATTAAAGCCAGGAATTAGCTTTCTAAATTCACTCCTAGCTCTGAAAAATGAGACATCTAAAATTGAGTCACCTGCATAAGTTTGATGTCTCATATATACTTCCATTCTTATATTATAATTAATGTCACTGATTATCTCAGCTACAGTTTATTGAGCATGTCTTGTTGTGCCAAACCCAGTGAAAAAGGCTTCAAATTTTGGATACTGCAATAGAAAATAACAGAATCTAGTTATGTACTTATTAGTTGTGCCACTTTGGCTAGATTATATATTTTGCTTTTTCTCATATGCAGTTTCTTTATTTGCAAACTGCTTGAAATCGCTTCCTCATTGATTGGTGTTAAAATTAACTAGGGAACTGTAGGTAAAGGCTTAGAGTAGAACCAGGCATATCATAAATAAGCCGTAAATGTTAGTAATTATTGTTTATATTAACTATAATAAATATTCCTTTCCTTTTCTTCATGCTTCATAACCTGAAAAGGAAGACAGTCATATGCCTAACTTCCAAAAAATCTTTATTCTTTTCCCTTCCTTTCCTTTCCTTTCCTTTCCTTTCCTTTCCTTTCCTTTCCTTTCCTTTCCCTTCCCTTCCCTTCCCTTCCCTTCCCTTCCCTTCCCTTCCCTTCCCTTCCCTTCCTTTCCTTTCCTTTCGACAGGATCTTGCTATATAGTTCAGGCTGGCCTTGAATTCACTATGTAGTCCAGGCTGACCTCCAACTTAATGGCAGTCCTCCTGCCTCAGCCTCCCAAGTGCTGGGATTATGGGTGTTTTCCCCATGCCCATCTTGAAAATCTTTAATAAGAATGATATATTTTATACAGTGCCATAAGTATCTATAGCATTAGCTATTGAATCCAGTTGGTGTTTTCGATATTGGTATAGTGAATATTACTGTAATACATATGTTTCATACATTATGAAAAATTTTCCCTATCTTTCATAAGTATTATAGTTTCTTCTGAAGATTCTCTTGTCTTGGTATTTGTAACAGACCTTATAGTATCCATGTTTTTTCTAATTCTCAAAATCACACTGTGCAATGATTTTATAAAGGGAATTCACACAGAGAAGAAACACCAGGCAATCAAGTTAAACCCAAACTTGCACTGCTTCCAGTAAGTAGCCTAAATGGCCAAATGCCCTTCACGGCTTTTGAGAGGGCCATTCTGCCTGCCAGCTTTGTTCCAAACTGTTTCATTTGGAAACATCCATGGCACATCAGTGAGCTGTTGGCGTGCCTGAGTGTGATTCTTTCTGCCTGTCAAAACCCTGGGTCTGTCTGGAGTTAGTCTCAGCTGCCAGCTTGCTTTAGAATATCCTTGGAGAAAATGACCATGGCTTCCTAACAGAATGATGTAGCAAAATCTAGAACATGCACCATTTGGCAAGGCCGGCTAATGAGCTATATTTCACTATGACCTACGTATCAACAGAAAGTGGGAATGCCAGGAACTCTGAAGGCTGAGATTTTACTGTTCATGAATGCTAACAAGTTAGTTTCATAGATGCTGGCAGCGGACACAGAATCCTGAGGCAGGGCTAAAGGACTTTATTATCTGTGGCATGAGCTTCATGTTCACGCTGTCATCCAAATGTCATGAGACAGTGGAGAAGTGGATTGGCATGGCCGCTACGCAGTGAGTCTGTGTCTCAGCTGAGAAACTGAGTTTAGGAAAGATCCAGTCTTACAGAGAGAGGGTCATGGAAGTGTGCCAAGCAAGCCTGGCTAAACTTTGCCCTGAGGTCTTCTGCTCAGGAAACACCTGCACCCTCTGCCTCAGGAGAAACTCTTGTTATTGCCCTAGGCTGTTTGCTGAATAAGTATCTTTGAAAAGGTGGTCCAAAATAAAAGCACACTGTGGCTTGCTAAGAAAATGGAAGAAATGCAGAAACCCATGCAGAATTATCTCAATAGGGTATTCACACAGTGTGGTTTTGTGATGGAACCTCAGTTGTGCTGCCTTAGGCAGGATGAGATGCAAATCCAACAGAGGTTGCTCCCAAATCATGTTTCACACAGTGGGTTGCTCCATAAGCTTTCACTTAGAGAAAGCTATCTGCAGTTAAAGCCAAAGTCTCACAAATGAAAAAAACTAAAACAAGCATGCAATATGACGTTACTGTGGAGAAAGGCAATGAGCTATAGGTTAAAAAGGATTGTGTAATAGATTTTGACATCAACAAATATGTGAGAACAAACAATTGCTAAAGGGCTAAGAGTCTTGAATTCATTTGTAAAATGGTGATAATATTGTTTAACATAAAAAGTAATCAAGGAGTCTGAGTAAGAGTATGTATTGGATTCTGGCATGTAGTCCTGAAAAACAGTGCTTGCGTTCTATAGCAGACTGTTGGTGCACTGCTCAGATATAATGGGCCATATTTATCTGTTTGAGGGACCTTTTCACCATCTGCTGTAGGTGCTGTGGTCAGGCTCACCCTCACAACTTTGTCTGAGAAATGCTCTTCATGTTTGATTAGGCAACATTTCCTGCACAAACTCTGGAGTTATGTGACCTCCTACACCCATGCCCAGCGTTTTCCTATGGTGAAGATTCAAAACCTCAGCCCTCTTGCATCAGGGTGGGGCAGATTCTGAAGTTCAGTTTATCTTTTAGTGCTCCCAGAGAGCTCGGTCAGGAGTAAGACTTTACCTGAAACTACATCTTTATTTGGCTTTGGCCTTTCCCAAGCCTCCATCCTTTCCTTCATTACATCTGTCCTTGAGAGCACCTCTGTAATAAACTGCTAATTTATTAATGAGTAGTGTGCATGAATATGTATCTCATGTTCTACTTTCAGAAAATTTGCCCTAAGACACTATTCAAATGTTGACTCCATGTTGGCACAGCTGAACAATATTCAGCTTTTCAAACATATTAATAGTCTGCTTTTCTCTGGTAGATATTTCTAAGTTGTCTTTATAACTGCAAAGTGTCAGAAATGAAAGCACATGCCTTGCTCTTTGTGCATTTAAATCAGAAAAATTTTTCCCAACATAAATGTATTAAAAGAGGTCAAAATATTAGAGACCTCCAATCGAGAAATCAGGGAGCGTAATGTTTTCCTTATTTTGTTGATCCAGACCTGTAATTAACCCTTTAATCTGTAATTAGGACTTATTTTATATTGTACACATATAAATATCAGTTCTGCTGCAATGCTTATTTTGAAAAGGTACATTTGTTCCACATCACTGGTATGTAAATGGACAGTTTAAGAATAATGTTAATTTCTTGCTTATTTATGTGCCTGTGATAAACATTAGGTGAATTCAGAAAGTTACACTGAGCTGACCCAAGCCATGCAGGGATATGAAAAAAAAAATGCATACATGCACACTCACATACATTCTACTAAAAACTACCAGCTATCTTAATTTGCTGCATGTGTTACTTTACAATGTTGCATTTCACTCTTCTTTTGTATCTGTGAACTTTTCTATATAACAGACTCCATTCATTCAAGATCCAAAACACGTTTAAATGTCCTGGGTCAAAATCACCAGCAAAACATGCAAAAGAAAAGCTTTAAATATTGAAAGAAATGAGAGAACATGTGGTATTCTCTGAGCAACAGGAATAAAAGAATTCACACTGCAGAGCATCAGAGACAATGCTACAAAAATAAAAGAAAGGTCTGCAAATTCAAGTGCTGTGAAGTCAATAAGGACATTGTCTAAGGAGATAAAAGAAACAGCAAGATTGTTAAGCATATGGATTGAAGACCAAAGAGAGAGAGAGAGAGAGCAGAAAAATCAGGAACAACCTTTCTCACAATCAAAGAGAATGTTCTGTCTCTATATGAAGACCTTAAATGAAAGCATCTGATTTTGCAGAAGTGGCTGCTTTTACTGCTAGGAGTGGCTGCTATGGGGGTTTTTCAAACATTGCAAGAATTTCCAAAGCTTCAGGTGCTGGTTAAAGCTATGAGTGCAGATGGGAACACCACAAAAAAATTTCCAGTTGTGATACCAGAAATTAATTAGAGAAAGTATTCAATGGATTGCATTTTTAATTTTACTGAAATAAATATGTATTACAAATGGATGCTTCAAAGGCAAAATACAAATCCCAGGATTCATCTACAAAACATCGGAGATTTTGTTAACCTCCTTCCACTGCCTCCAATAAGCCACAAACTAAAATATTTTCTTTTTGACATTTCTGTTCTATATATTTTTCATTGACAAAAAAGTTATAAACATTTATAATATATAACATGTTGCTTTGAAGTAATACACATTATAGCTACACAATGGATGGAAAATATTGGTCAAAGGATACAAAATTTCAATTAGGAAGAGTTAGTTTAAGATATCAGTGTACAACAGGGTTAGTATAGTTAATAACAATGGGTGATACTCTTAAAAATAGTCAGTATATTTTAAGTGTTACACACACACACACACACACACATATGTGATTTACAAACTTTCTCACTGGCAGTTCCACAAATCATTTATGCATTTACAGCTAAACAATACATACAAAAACCACTTCCAATTTTTAGCAGGTTCCTATCAACTTTGTGTGCCACTCATGCAGTTTTTGAGCGTTTTGCATTTAACTCTGGAAGTCCTTTAATTTTTATTTTGTGGTTTTGTGTGACATGGAGATGTTTTTGGAATAATGTATAATGCATAGTAAAACATAAATGTGCAGACCTTTCGCAGTGCTCCCTTTGCCTGGTATACTCTGGTCTTCTTATTCTGCTACTGGACTTCTCTTCAGATTTATCTCAATTACTATAGAAAAGATTACTGGCTTTGTCATGTTGTCCATAGAGATGAGGATTTGGAGTGCATGCAGTTTACTTGGATGTTGATTTCAGGAAAAACTGCATGGACAGACTAGCAGGCTACCATGAATACAAGGAGCATTAAGGGGCAGGTTACCTCTAAGGAATCTGAGGCTCAAGCTGGCCAATGCCTTCTGAGGGATGGTGTGGAACAGTCTAGAGTTGTTCCATCCAGCAACAATGAATCTCAAATGTTCATCTGCCTGTACCCATCTGTCATTGTCTCAGAACAGCTCCCAAAGGCATTAATTCCCTGGCACTTCTTATTTGCCCCATGTGTGGTCTGAGAGAAAGCCCTCAGATGGAAAGTCTCAGGTGTTTGCAGTAGAATGCTATTAGCATATAATGAAATGGTGAATGCCCATGGCACATGGTGTGCCTGTGTGTTTGAATGTGTGTATGACAGCATGTCTACTCCTCTATTGACTTCCCTGTCAAAGAAAAACATTCCTTTTATACACATCTTTGCAGTTACATTCATTTCTTTGTACTGTTTACCACACCGGTCATTTTCCTTTTATTTATGGAAGGATTTGATATAATTCAGTGATGTGAATCAGTTCGCAGTGGCTCACAGGAGCCGATTGTTCTGCAAACCCACTTACCTTGTGTTGGTAGCGTGAAACAGGCCATGGTGGGAGTATTTATAGCATAGAAATTGGCACACAACACAAAACGTTCCCTTCTTCTTGTACTCCAGCTCCTTCTGCAGAGCCAGTTGATTATCTGTGAGTCTGGTTTGTCACTCCTTTTACTCCAGGTCACACAGTGACTTGTGTCCTTGGGCCAACTCGCTGGGTACTTGAGGAGATAGAAAATGGCTATGTGGCATTTGTGAAACTGTCTTGTGAAGAATAGCTGCCAAAGTTAATCTTAGAAGGGAAGATACTGACTTCTTCTTGGAAATAATTAGACCACAGGAACCATTACAACTTGAGGCCACCATGTCTTCAGTGGTCAATGGGAAGGAGGGTATCTGTCACCCTAATGGCTCTGGGGAAAGGATATAAATCTAGTATGTCTTACGGTGAATACTGTTAACTCTAAGATGTTCTTGGAGAAGAAAAGGGAGAGCCAAGAATGCTTGCTCCTGTTTTTAAAGTATTATTACACCAATTTTGCAAAACTAAGTAAAAGCACAGGTTAACTGAACTTCATAACCAAAATAAGGCTCCTTAGGATTCTAAATATCTGATATCCTGCTGACAACTTCTACTGATTTTCAAAGTTATAACATTAAGCTGCATCCTTGGAGAAACATCAGAAATAATAACAACTATCACCAAATGAGTGTGCTAAATTTGTGTCAGTGAATGAGTGAAAAGAAATTCTTTGGGAAAATAAAGTAGACTTTGCAGAAAAGATTTGAAATAGAGTACACAATCTAAGCTGATATGCTATAATCTAATAGAGTTGCATAAATCCAAAAACAAGTTCCATTGGGTTAAATTCACTCTCAAAGTATATGATGCACATAGTCAGACTTGAGAAATAAATGCAACTGGTTTTAGTATTTAGGTCTTTGATCCATTTGAATTTTAGTTTAGTTCATGGGTCCAGAAGAGAGAATAGGCAGAAGTCTTGGAGACATAGGTGTAGGCAAAACTTTCATGAATAAACCCTGATCACATAGGAAATAATACAAAGAATCAATAACCAGAATCTCATCCTATTAAAAAGGAAATTCCAATAGAGAGAAAAGACAACCCACGGGGGGTGGGTTGTCTTTTTAGCTAGTTGTCCTTCAGACGAATAATTTATATCTAGAACATATAAAGAACTAAAGAAATAAGACTCCAAATTTAAAGACTAAATCCAAAAATGGGCATCTGAGATGAAAACACATTTTCAGATAAAGAAATACAAATGGAAAATAAATATATGAAAAAATGTTCAACATCACTGGTTATTAGAGATATGCAAATTAAAACAATGCTGAGATTCCATCTCCAGAAAAATGGCTCTCATCAAGAAATCAACTAATAACTAATGCTGGCAGGGCTGTGGGGAGAAAAGGAAACTTTTCCATTGTTTGTGGTAGTGTACACTGGTGAAACCACTGAGGAAACCTGTGTGGAAATTTCTAAAAATAGGTTCCATTCGACCCAGTTATATCCCTTCTGGGTAACTTCTCAGAAGAATTAAAAACATCATACCACAGCCATATATATGTATGCATCCATGTTTATAGCAGCACAGTTTGTAATAGCTAAATCTTGGAAACAACCCAAAAACCCATCAACCAAGGAATGGATAAGGAAGATGTGGATTTTTTAATACACTGGAGTACTACTCTGCTGTAAATAAGAGTAAATAAACGTAAAATAGATACTGTGAAATGGGAAGACGTCTTTTAAAAGGAAACAAGAACTATGGTAGGGTAAGGGGGAAAGGAAGAAAGGGAAAAGAAAAAAATGATTTAGCAAAAGGATAAAATGGAAACAAAGCTTTATAAATAGGGAGGGGAAGATGGTTTGAAGAAAGAAGAAAGGATTGAGAAAAAACAAGTCAAAATATATTGTGTAGGTACAAATTTCTTATGATGAATATGATCATGGCGTACATCTAAACTATACCAATAAACTTAATAATAATAATTCAATAATAATAAAAGAAGGAAATGCAACTGGTAAAATAGGCTTCTAACTTCAGGGACTAATCACAGAGCAATTATTTTTGACCTGTAAAATATGGTTACCCATGTGATGTCTTTGTGACATTGAGAGAGATCTGAAATCAGTCATAGAAGAGAGTGTTTTAGAATTTTAGTATATTTGAAGTTTGTCTGCATGTTTGTCTGTAAGCATAAGAAGATATATAAATCTTTAAATTTAAACAAAATGATTGTAAGGTAATGTCTTTATTTTGACTTCAAATAGCAACTTTCTATTACTCTTTGAAATCCCCGAAACACACCCCTACCCATCAAGTTGCAGACATGTGGATGTCAAGAATGTAGTTAAGACCACAGAAGTCACATCTGAGTAATACAAAATGTTGCCTGATTCAAATAACTGTTGATGGTCCTTATGTCTGCAATTCGATGAACCAAGAACTCCCGGTTGCGGCATGTAAATTATCAAAGTTCCTTACTGGCCAGATTAGGTTGAATGGTGTAAATCAGTCCTATTTCTAATTCCAAATCAAGGTCAGAATAAAAAATGATCCAAGTATGTTTACTTTTAATTTATTTTTGATCAGTTTACTTTTAATCAGAAAATTATATCTAGAAAAACTCATTGATATCTAGAAGAAATTGCATGAACATTTAATAGTATGTCGGCATTTAAAAAATATAATATTGTGGCATGGATTTATGGTAGACTAATGAGATATTTTTAAGGAGAAGACAAAATACAAAGTGCAACTAAGGAACTTTCTAACTTGCATGATATAAAGAATTAGCCTTAGGATTTGTATTCCTGCAACCTTTCCTCAGTAGTTGGTCTCATTCCCTGTACAAGTAAAGCATAACAACTATACACATGAAGAATTTTGAAATTTTGATAATACTACACATTTTCAGATATGATTTCAAGTGACTTTAAATAATTCTTTTTGATTTATATAGCTTAACACGTTTCATTTATTTATTCTTGAATCCATTCATTCAATAGAGAATGATGGACCACATAGTATGTGTCAGCACTTCTAACTAAACATCAAACTTCACAGAGGGCTTACAAGAGACTTTCTTCATGGGTCAGCTTCTATTTGTACTGATTTCATCATCTATACTAGGTATCTGAATTCATAATTTCAAATTGGATGTCACATAATTCACTCAAAAATATGCATCAAGACATTATATTATGGAAGGAAAACCACAAGCAGTAGAACCAGATCTTTTGGATTTAAATCTAGCTCTAGTTCTTACTGTCTCTCTCTGTCCCAACTTGTGTTTCATTTTCTTTGTGTATAACATGGTGTAAATGATAAACATTAAATACAGTGTGTTTCTTTATAATATTTAGAGTACTTCTAGAGTAGAGTAATCATCATGATGTAATATCAGTAGTAACAAGTAGACAATGTTTACTGTGTGCCATACACTGGTTTTGTGTTGCTAACTTGGAGAAAGAAATCTCTAAAGCAAATAACTACCTCATATTCTAATGAGAGGCACATTCATCCATAAATAGCTGTTATACAAGAACATAAGTAATATAACAGATGAACATGTTGCATGTGGTAGGAGTCAGAGAAAGGAACAAATACAGAGACCCCAAATACAGCTCATAATTCTCTAAGGAGAAAACAAGAAAGTGTGTTGCAAATGAAGGAAAGATATCCTAATTCAAGGAGCCTTCCAAATGCATGATAAAACTTACAGAAAATTAAAGTATATTTGGAATGTATGTTTTGTATGTAGGTGGTATCTTTATATGTAAAGATGATTACTGCAGTGGCAAAAGAAAATATTTTCGCTGCTATGGAAAGAATACAGAGTTGAAGATGTAAAGACAAGATTTTTTTTCTTTTTCTTTTTCTTTTTTTTTTTTTTTTCTGCATCAGTTAAATGTGAGACTTGGGAAAATTTCCCCAAGGTCTAGATGACCTTCAACATCCTTAGATCTCCTCGTTATGCCCCCCTTAATACTTTTGAATTAAGTTTTTAGTTCAATGCAAACACTCAACAACTGTGCAAAATGAATTTTCAAATCTATAAATGCAATCTAGTGTGAATGCTTGGAAGAAAGATAAAAATGGATTTTGATGCTTGTTTTGCTAATTCACTGGGGTTTTTACATGACAGAAAATGATGAAGAAAATCTGTGTTTAGTTTGAATACATGTTAAGAATCTCTTTTCCAAAATGCTTGGGACTAGAAGTGTTTCAGATTTCAGGTTTTAGAATATTTGCCTATATGTAATGTGATATCTTGTGTGACCCAAGTCTAAACATTAAATTCACTTATGTTTTCACATATACCTTATTTATATGCACAGTCTGAAGATAATTTTATAAAAAAATTTCAATAATTTTGTGAATGAAGACAATTTGATCATATGAAACTTTCTATTTGCATTTGGGATAATTTAGCACAGAAAGTAGATATCCAGTTATTACCAAAAAGTAGATTTGGTGGCATTTTGGATATCAGATTTTTGGATTAGTTATGGTCAGCATGTATTTATTGATATGTTAGTAATAATTTGTTTCGATTAAAGGGAAGCTTTTTCCCCTCCAGCGAATAAATGTATTTTAAGTCTCATTAATATACATTAATTGGATTATTACATTAATATCACTTCTTTTTTGACCAAGAGCTCTCTTGTTAGACACTTGCCATGTACGTGTGTGAGTATTCTCTGACAGTAAGTCATGGCAGAATCTCGTCTTGTTTTCCTTTAAATTGAGCAAGTTCTTAGGAGGAATGCCTTCCTTTCCTAACTGTTCCAGCTAAAGTCCTAGAATTGAGTCTTATTGGTTCCATGTGTTTGTGCTGAAATATCTCTGCCAAGTAAACGTGAGACTCTGATTATGCTGGCTTTTATTGTAAGACCCCTTGGGCTGAAGATAAGACAGTTTTCCTGAACCCTGTGCACTAGCTCGGGATGGGTTGTTTCTACATCTGCGTAGGGTGGCCCGAAAGAGAGGAAGAAGTTGCTACTTGGCAAAAAAAAAAAAAAGCAACAAATGTTCCTTTCAGAGAAGGTCAAGCTAGATACAGGGCTTTACAAGGAGACCACCTTCCATCTATGAGTCATAAAGTAGTGATGGAAGCCATAAATAACTTGGCATTTTCTTTTCACTCAGTTGTCTCATTTTAGAGCTCTCTTTCATGAGGAAGTTGAAGAATTATTATGCCCATTAGTAACTGAAATGATGTAATGGCACTCTATCTGTCAACTTGCTTAAAAATTATTTGTATTAAGGGCACAGAATGTGTCTCTAGCCTTTGCTCGAATAACATTTGCCTTTTTATTTAAAGATAATATATCCTCTGAATAGAAGATAAATGGAAAATAAAAAAAATAAAATCTAGAGGCAAATCTCGTGTAGGCCAGAAAAATTAAAAACTATAAATACTAGGTTTAAAATTAATCACATAGACAGTTATTTTTAGATTATTTCAGCTAACAGATTTAATATTAAGATATGTAACTCTTCATCATTGCTATTTCTCAAATACAGTATTTAATGTAAAAAAAAAACAAAAAAACTGTCCCTAGGGCCTGAATACATCCTACCAAAATATAGGCAGAGTTTGGGATTCAACAGATACTAATTTTATTGGAAAAGATGAAAAAATTTGTCTTAATATTTTAAATGTTTTTTTTTAATATTGCCCAGCAGATAAATTTTGGCTGTGGAATCTGTAAGACTTTGGTTTGTATCCTTCTTTTGCTACTTATGAGCTGTGTGGCTTTGAGCCATTCACTTTAATCTCTTTAAGTCCGTATTTTCTAATGAATAAAATGAGGATTTAAAACAATGCCTACTTCAAGGAGTTATTGTGAGGATTAAGTGAGATAGGCTATTTAAAGGCATGGAGTATACTACCTAGATCAAATATTACCACTTTGATTTTTGTGGTAGCCATTATAATAGGCGTAATTTTTTTATATAATAATGTTGTCATCCCTAAAAGTGTATTTATGATTTTTTTAAGTGACCATTTTATATATAAATCTTTTTCTTGGGCACTTTGGTTATTTTGTTAGACTATAATCCTATAAAGGTGCTTCCAGGTCAAGCTTTTCTAAAGTTACAACAGTAGTTTGAAATTCTGTTCTGGTGCCCTGACCAAAATGACTGGCTTTACTCCTGGACAGGAGCTTCTTATGGTATTGTAAATAGCCATCGGAACGTGGCTTGTTTTCTGTGGAGTGACCCACATCCAGTGGTCTATTTTCCTGGTTGCTGGCCTTTAAAAAGGCTAACTAACAAGCTGTTAGACTGCTGCCCTTTGAAAGGGCAGATCCCAGACTGCACTCCCAGACCAGAATTGCTTATTTGTTCTAGCCTGATATTTTTGTTCTGCACATGCTAGAAGGTTTTCAGGTTGGTCCTAGTGTTTGTCCCTGAAACCTGAGAGGGTTGCAGCTAACAGAAAACTAAAAAAAGTGACATAAATGTACCTATCTCATAATGCTTTCTTTCTGCAATTAGATCATCGGTTTTGTTTCTGGGTTCAAGGCCATATTTGTTTTCCATAAGGAAATAATACTAAAGAAACAGCCTTAAAGATTATTTACATGAAGAAATAATCATAAATGTGTCTATCATTTATTTATGATATAGTATTTAAACTTAATTCATAAAGAAGATTTTAAAAGTATTAAAATCAATGTTTTCACAGACTGAATGAGAATCAGGCAGTATAAAAAGCTGAACTAGCATGACCAACTGTTTAATTTTGTGTGCAACTGAGGAGGTTTTCCATGGTACTGTAACTTCAGCGCTAAAACTAGGAGAGTCTCAGGCGTACTGAGCAGGTTGACAAAGTTAAGGGATATTTTAAATCACAGTAAAACCATTTCACTGGCCAGAATCCTTTTAACGAACCCCCCTTTTTGACTTCTGCCACCTGGTACAAAAGGAATTGGGGTTAGCACACCTTGCTGCCGTGTGAACCCGTTGGCTATGCCTAGGACTCCACTGCCTGTACCAGCTATCGTAGAAACTGCACACATCACCTTAAAGACTGCACTTCAGTCTGGACTGGCCACTTTCTTTGGTCACGGCAGGCTGTGTTTTTTTATTCCTTGTCTTCTCTGAGGTCTCTTGCTTGGATAAAGTTGTTTAGAGCCTTCTTTTTGAATTACACAAATGGAGGGACAAGAGATTTTCTAGAAATAGTCTCTGATGAGACTGATAGTGATAGGAATATGGTATCCTTTAATTTTTAATTTTTTGTTCTTTATTTTCAACATTTTTTTTCAAGATTCACTCCCAATGTCTTTTGATTGGCTCCAAGACCCATATCTATTTTACTACTTCAAACAATTATTGTTATTAGCATTATTATTATCACTTTCCTTTATCACCCACTATTTTTTAAAATCATCCCTACCTGTCATTTACTAAGTAAGAACTCATTTAGGTCCTTTACGTATTATCCCATGAAGTTTGAGTTAGGAATGATTGGCCTCATTTCACACATGGGAGAGCAAAAGCTCAAGAGTTTAGGTAATGCTAGGAAGGTACAATATTTTACAATGGGAGGTGCGAAGATTTGCTAGTTAGGCAAACTGAGATCCGAATCCAGGTCATTCACCCTTGACAAAAATCATACAACTGCTTAGGGTATAGCCTTTCTCTGTAAGGAAGATTACCTGCAGATGTTCCTACAAATGGCATAAAGGCTGGCCTTCCTGAGTGCTAATGTGCACCAAAATTACATGAGGAGCTTCTGAAAATGCAGATTCTAATTTAGCAGGTTTGGCATAGGGTCTAACACTCTGCATTTCTAACAAGTTCCCAGGTGATGCTGGTGCCACATCTCTGAATATGGCACTTAGGGCAGTAAAGGTGGCAGCATGAACATCTAAAATCACAAAGCCCATAAATCAGTGTGCAAGTAGCCAGAGCATTTAGGATACTTCCCTTTGTACAAAGTTGATACGTTTCTCTCAACCAGTAGCAGTGTGGTCATATTCAAGCTCTTTGAAACCTGCAACAAGAGAAATTAAAAGCTTTTTTCTTCAGGCAGTTACTCATCTTTCTATTGCAATATAAGAAGCCTCTGCTTGCATTGGAAGCTAGAATTTCCATCAGAGATGCTTCCTTGTGAAAACAAATTTTCCTTACTTACAGGTAAGAAGTGAAGGAAAGGGCTGTTGGTTCTTCTGAAGGAGTAACACTTGGGGTGGCAGAATTCAGCTACCAAGGAGGGTTGTTAACTTTTTCTACTTCTGCCTTTCTCGCTGATTAGTTTGATAATTGGTTAACCAGTCCTCTTCACACAGCGCACTTCCTGCGATATCATGAGCTTTCAGTGATTGAATGTGTTGAATTCATTATGTCCACAGGCCCCTTCATGGTTGACAGACCTCTCTACTTCCTAAGATGTGTTGTGAAACAAAACAAATCTGTTTCAAGTAAGTTTCAGAAACTGCATAGCACTGCCCTTTCTCTAAGACTGACAGTGTCCTGTGTGTGAAATCTGAGCCCTGCAGTCATAGATCAATTGCACAGACTGCTTTCTTCACTGATGATCATGGGTTAGAAACTTTGTGGGTTTAGATCTGAATGACATAGAGGAAGAGTGTTACCTTTACACCACCTTCTTTCCTGCTAGTTACACTGAGCAACAGTACAGACTACACTTATATATGTTTTCAGACAGGACCTCAGATAACAAATAGGTTCAATAATCTGCAGCCTCCTGTTTTTGATTTCTGCCTCTTCCTACATATTCGACTTCATAAACTGTGCTTTGTTACTAAGTAACCAATCTTAGGCTGACCAGGATTAAGAATGTAGTCTGGATATGAAATAGATATCTCAGTTCGCATGGGACCTGTCTCTGAGAAAATGCTTAGTTTTCTGTTTTTAGATGTATGGGAATCAGCAGCATTAGATCTTTATTTCTGGGAAATAACCCACATCTATTGATAAGTGAGAAATATAAGTTAAAAAAAATCTCACTAAATGAAACGATACATAAATGGGTGTTAGCGCCGTGTCTAACACGTACACAATGTTCATTTTATTGTAACTGTTAGTATAATTCTTGCTAGATAGAGGACATCACTCAAAAATTATTATTATTATTGTTATTATTATTATTTTTTACTGGGGATTGAACTCATGACCTCATGCTTGCCAGGCCGCTGCTTGTGCCACTGAGCTAAATCCTTAGCAAAAATGATTACTATTTAAAGCATTTAAATAATATCTGCAAGCAGAATGAGTTTCTCATTATTAGCTGTATCCTTTCGATCTTTTAATTAACATATTTTTCCTATTTACATCAGTTTTTGTGACCATCTTTTTACACCTATTGCAATATGTCGAGAAAAGTTGATTTTCTCAAGAATGAGTCCTATGGAATTATTTCAATATAAGGTAAAATATGTCATATTAAAGGGATCATATTGCTAAATAACAACTATGTAGTTGATGGTTTTTTGTTTAATAGAAAGAAGACTCGAGTGGGAATAGGAGAATTTGAGTTTTAATTCTAATCTGTTCCTTTAAACATGTCTTTTGAGCAAGTCCCCCACCCTAACTTGCCCATAAAATGAGAGGACCCTGAGAGTTTCCTTTGAGAGGTGACAGAAATATCATCAGTGGGGAAACTCCTTAATTCAATAGTTAGCATGTTGGTGTGTAAATTAAATCAGGCTGCTTCCCTACACTGGGTCTTAACCATTTGTAAAAACTGTGTTCAAATTGATTAGATGTTTTTATTGTCTTTCAAGGTATGTTAGATCCAGAATCCTCAGCCTGCAGATCATGTGGCCTCAGAACTTGCTGCCTATATTAGTCAGATTTCTCCAGAGGAACAGAAACAATAGAATATCTATATCTCTATACAAATGTAAAGACAGATAGATGAATGAATGGATGGTTAGATGAGAGGATATTGTGATGGTTAATTCTGATTGTCAACTTGATTGGCTTAAGAAACACCTAGGAAATTAGTGGATGTGTCTGGGTAGGTCATGACAGTGTGTCCTTGGAGAATATACCTGTCTCTGCTCCTTCCTCTGTGACTTTTCCTTGCTTGATCAGCATTCTGCCTGCCATAAAGTTAATAGATTTCTTCCACTGTGATTTTCTGTTAAGATGATTTTGCCTTGGAGCCATCTGACCATGGAGTAAAACCTCTGAAACTATGAGCCCAAAGAAACCTTTTCTCTAAGTTGTATATATGAGGTACTTTGTATTAGCAATGAAAAGGTGATTGATACAAGATTTATTAGGGGATTTGGTTCACAGGATTATGGGTGCCAGAAAGTCCCATGGTAGGCCATATGCAAGGGAAGACCTAAGGAAGGCAGAAGCATGATTCAATCCAGATTTGAAAGTGTCAGATCAGGGAAGCTAATGATATTACTCAGCTTGAGGCTGAAAGTCTGAGAATTGTGGGGTAGGGGGTAAAGCAGGGGAGGGAGAAGAAGAGGGGAGAGGGAGAGATGGAATAAGGAAGAGAGAGAGGGAGAGAGGGAAGGGGTAAAAGGGGTGAGAAGAAGGGTGGCATTAAGGAAGGGAGAAAGAGAGAGAGAGGGGAAGATATAGATCTCACCTTTCCTTTGCATTTTGTTCCATCTAGTTTCCAGCCAATTGAACAGTGCCTGCCCACATTAAGGATGGATATTCCTTATTCAGTCCATTGTCTCTAAGGCCAGTTTCCACAGAAATACCCTCACATACACACTGAGAAATACTACTTCACCAGCTATCTAGATACTGCTTCATTCAGTCAAGTTGACACCTAATGTTAACCATCATACCCCCCCCCATTTCCAGTTTGGAGGCACAGGCAGGTGCAGTTTCAAGTCAGAGCTTTAAATCTGGGAAATGATTTTATTTTACAAGAAAAATAAAGAGAAGTGGCCAATATTTTGGCCAGGGTAGGTGGTGTACGCCTATAATCTCAACACCTAGAAAGCAGAAGAACTGGTGTGATTTCAAGGCCAACCTGAGATTGCCTGAGATACATAAATAAATAATTTTCATGAGGGGGAATCGGGATTTTGTTTTGGTCTGTCTCAGATTTCAGCACCTAGAACAGCACCCTGAAATACTGTACTTGAAGGAATAAATGCATTATTTTATGTATATACAGAATACAGAAGTAGTGGAGAAATTAATTTTTTTGCCTTGACCTTATATGCTAGCAGTTTATGGCCATTATAATTTTCAGTGATCAAGGATGCTCAAAGGAGTTAATGTTACTGTCTGGAGGCATGACAGCAACCAACACCACAGCTTCCCTGAGGGGCGAAGATCTGCATGAAGATTCTAAATTGGGGATTGTTTTCCCCTGCTTAACACTCTAAGTGTTGAGAGTATGAGAAATCAGGGGGGATGACAATGTTGTTTTCACTTTGGTAGGGATGGTTAAATCACCATGGTGATTACTAAAATTATGACATGGCCCCATGAGGCATGTGAGCAGGGATTTCAAGATTGTCAATCATGAATGTTCAGGCACAGAGACCACAGAGAAACCAAAGAATATTTTAAGTTTTATTTCAACTATTAGACTTACTAGAAAGAGTAATGTTAAAGACAAAAAAGATAAAAAAAAAGAAAAAACCAAAATAAGTAGTAAGTTTAAGTGAACACTTCATTGTTTCGGTCAATTCACTATGTTATAGCACTGCGTTTGGAAGGAGCTTAACTTCTCTTTGATGGTTTTCCACAATTTTTAGGTGGTATTCAAACTTCTCAGAATTGCATTTGAGTTACTTTCAACATTTTATAGGCTCTGTTTACCTCATCTTATGCCATCTCTTCCTTGCTTACTCTGCTCAGGTCACACACTTCCTGACAGTTTCTTCAGTGTTGGAAATTCTGCCTTGGGAATGTCCTCTACTATGTCTTACGTTGCAACAAGTCCATGCACTGTTTTCCCACCCAGATCCTCTTCAACCCTCAGGATCCCACTGAAATGCCCACTGCCTGAAGGAGTCTTCTTTAACTCAGTGCCCAAGGGAAGTCCAGAGCCACACCTTCTTTGTTTCCTTTAGAGCAAATTATCCTATTATTTTTTAGATTATTTGTTCTCTTCTTACTTATTCATTACCCTTATCCTTGCAATGTGGCTTCCAGGATAGAAAGGACCAAAATGAATGGGCATTTACATTCTGTTATTATCATGTGCTATGCTAGGCCCGAGTTAGATACTGCTGAATAAAATATTTGTTGAATAAACAATAAACCTAATAGACAAAGAGAAGAGAAATGTAGTCCACCAACTCTTCTTGATTTCTTTAGGCATAGGAAATAAGCCATGCAGGGTATGGTACATAAAGTTTTAAAAGCTTTACTTTGGTTGCCTGGTCTTGTTCTCTCCATGTGAAATATTTCTACAACTCAAAAAAAATTTTTTTTAGAACTTTTTAAGCCTTAGTGTTATGAGGTGCTACACAGGTTAGACTGTCTCTTCCTGCAAGAATCAGCTTGCTGTCTTTTAGGTATTTCAGTGTTTGATTAATAATAAATTTATGGATTTTAAAGCCTTTATTATGAATGTAAAAGGAGGAAAAGAAAAAAGTAGCTTATATTTGCTTTATTGAACTGGCTGTTCTTAAGGTAAAAATTTTCAAGGCATTAGTGTTGTCATGTTTTCAATAATGTGTATAGGTATTCATGAAGCCAAAATGATGTAAATAAGGGTAGAGTTACTTAGAGCCTATATATGGAACACAAACATGTGGTTGTATATGTGAGTTGTATATGTTTGTAAATTCTCCCTAAGATGTAAAGTAAGACACTTAAGTGATTATCCACCACAGGAGTTGGCAAACTGGGAAACTAAGGCTTCTTTGTCAACTTCGGCACACAAGATAAGATTGGTGTTTACATTTTCAAGTGAAGTATAAGATATATAAGATACTATTAGCCTATTAATAAAAACAGTTGCTCAAAGAGTTGAGGGCATTGTTTCTTAGCTTGCAGAATTTATTGTCTGGCTCTTTATCATGGAAGTTTGCTGACCCCTAATTTTACATATGAACTTAATGGCACAGTATACCTGCTCAACTCCTGTTGAAAAACTTATAATAGTAGTCTGTTATTATAAAGTAATCTTGATTGCATAATTTGGGGAAATAGTATGTATTGTGTTGCCAAGGACTATAAAAGCTGCCCTTAATTTTCTTCCTAAGTAATAAAATGATAGCAATAACTGTAATAATAAACACTAATGAAAACTAAAATAATATTTATTGAACACGTACTGTATTACAGGCAGTATCCTGTGAGCTTTTAAAAATCAACTAATTTGTTTAATGACTTCTAGAAAGTTAATGCCACTTTTTTCCTTTTTTTAATTAATGAGTGTTATATTTTGGCAGATTGCTACATGCGCATCATTCACTTTGATCGATTTCTCCCATCGCCCTCCTTTCTCTGCATTCCTTGCTGGTTTCATATTATTTTAAGGGAGTTTAATGAGTATATTTTGCTTATATTCATACTCTCCTTACCTGCTTGCACACCTCCTCACTCTCCCTCCTATTTCCTTTCTCTTGTTTTACTAATAGTCCCCCTGCTACTTTCTTGTCATCTTTTTTAGATTTCTCATAGTAGGAGAACATGCAGTGTTTATCTTTAAGTCTGGCTCATTTTTTGCTCAACATTATGGTCTCCAGTGTATGACAGGATTTAGTTTTTCCTTGTGGCCAAATAATTCTTTTTGTCTCTGTCTCTCTCTCTCTCTATCTCTGTCTTTGTCTCCATCTCTGTTGCTGTCTCTGTCTCTCTCTTCTCTCTCTCTTTCTCTCTCTATATATATATATATGACTTTTAGAAAAAAATATATATATTTATATATATTCTGGAAACTGTTTCTTTCCCCAATCTCCATGATTTTTCTTTACAGTAAATGCTAAAATGCTAACAAAATTTTATTTAACAGGAATTCATTTTGGAAAAAGACTCAACGTAAAATGAAAATTGATAAGGTATTTGGGTGCTTTATTTTAATTTGAGGAGACTAGTGCAGGACAGAAGTAAAAATAGCCCTAGTTTCCTTTAAAGCCATTGTGGCCCATCAATAAGGCACCTTGTGAGCTCAAGAAATTTAAAGTTTAGCTTATGTTATTGCAAGTAAAATTTCCAAGTAATAAAAAATTTCAAAGTCACATTCTGGCATTTGAAGAAAATGAAAAATCTGTATGTGTGTGAGGATTTAAATTAACTGGAACATTATCTCTCTGCTACTCTTCCTCCTTTCAGTTGGCTGGGATAAGAAAGCTGGTCCTACATTAGAATAGAGACTTTTCTCTGGCCAAAAAATGTATAAGTTCATTATTTATAGATTAATAAATTCCTACCAGTGAATTCTTCAAGTTGCTGATACCAGGCTTGTATATTGAAATTAATAAATCTGTAGAATAAGATGTAGCTACAATGTGCTCCACACAAGTGGGTACTTTAGGAAAAAAGAATTATTGTGAAAATATGACTTAATAGTCTACTGAAACTGTTGATAGTTTTTGTAGGATAAATGGTAAGATAATGGTGCATAAGGTACAATATATTTTGTCTCTCTAAAACTCTTCCATTAAGTTTTCTGAAGACATATATTTATCATGTCCTATTTTTCAACCTCCATTCTACTTTCTGGTGCATATCATTTCTATTATTTACTTTTTTGGGAACTGGGACTTGAACTCACGACCTCACATTTGCCAGGCAGGCACTATGTCACTGAGCTATATCCCCAGTCCTCATATTGCTTTTAAGGGATAAAATATTGTGAGGATACCTGTGTACTGTGAAGACACTTCTATTTTGTTGAATTCTGTGCTCTTTCTGAACTCTTGACTTTTGGGTTGTGCAATAATCTCTTTGAGGATGCATTTATTTATGTATTGGTATTTACACAGAAACAATGTTGTTCAGCAAAAATACACAACATTTATTGAGGGTTATTATATTCCAGGTAGTCTTCCAAACTGGTAGTGTACTATTTTATCTAATCCTTATAAAACAATATAAGGTAAATACTTCTAGTATTGTTTTTATTTTACAAAATAAGACAAAATGACTTGGCTGAGTTTATATATAGCTGGTGTTATTTAGAATACAGGCTTTTATGAAGCTGTACTCAACACTTCTGAAAATGTCAATGGATTAGGAGGCTTGAGCCCCAGTTTCGACTGTACCACATCATGTGACAGCATCTTTAGCCTAGTTTTCTGTCTGATGGGCACAATGAGATATACTCCACTGGGGAGGTTTTGTAGATAACATTGCTTTCTCTGTGTGAGCAACACACAAGACTCAATCAGTATAGTTTTATTGAGCTTTATATGTACCTCAAAGGTTCTTGAATTGGGTTTGCTGGGAAACTAGATCCAAATTTTGTATAGATGTACATGTATGCTTTTTTATGGACATATATAATCTAAGAAATCTAGAACATGTAAAATATTATAGATAGACATCTTTTATCTTTTTTTAAGGCAGTGTCTCTCTTTCTAGTACAGGCTGGCCTTGAACCATTTTGTCGGTGCCGCGTTGATTCCCTAAAAGGCCGGCAACAAGGGAACACAGCACAGCACGACACACGTTACCTTGACTTAGCGAATGCAGGCACTTTATTGGGTTGCTTTTACTTTTGCTTCTCGCGTGCGCATAGCGCCTCGCGGGAGAGAACCTCCGCGCGTCCGTCAGGCACGGCTCCTTGTGTGTTCTCCCGC
>RJWT010002013.1:0-43468 GCA_004365215.1 Cuniculus paca | reverse complement strand
TTGAAATTCTATATTGCTTACATTGTTCTGCTTTGTTTGTTTTGTTTTATTATGTTTTGTTTTGTTTCTACTGTTTTAGTTTGTTGTATTTTGTTTGATTTTACTTATCCCTGATGGTATGGGCAGGTATACTGCAGATAACAAGAGCCATTATGGTAGCCTTATCGATTGCTTTATTTTTTGTTTTTTGTCTTTTTTTGTTTTGTTTTGTTTTGTTTTTGTTTTGTTTTCATTGTTTCAAAGTCATGTTCCTTGTTCATTGCTTTGTTTTGATTGACTTTACTCTGTTTTGTTTTGTTTGGTTGTATTCTTTTCAAAATTAAAAAAAAAAAAAAAACCAAAAGACCCAAGCAAAAAAATAGGCAAGTGAAATGAATAGACACTTCTCTGAAGAAGTACAAATGACCAATTGATACATAAGGAAAATGTTCAATATCTCTTGTCATTCAAGAAATGCAAATTAAAACAACACTGATATTCCTCTCACTCCAGAAAGAATAACAATCATCTAGAAATAAAATGACAATGATTACTGATGAGTCTTCAGGAGGGAAAGGAACCATTCTACATCACTGGTAGGAATGTTCTATAGTACAATCGCCAGGGAAAAAAGTATAGGGATTCCTCAGAAAACTAAAAGTAGAAATTCCACTCAACCCATCTATTCTCCTTTTAGGTTTCTTTTTGAAAGAGTTAAAGACCAAATGTTACAGTGATATACATACATAGACATGACTATACTTAAAAGACTCAAAAAGTGGTTGCACAATTCTTAATAGCTAAATCTGGCAAGTGACTTATACATCCATCAAAAGATGAATGGATGAAGAAACTGGCATTTACACATAATGTAATACTCTTCTGTCAAAAAGAAGGATAAATTTAAGTGATTCAAAGGAAAATTAATGCACCTTTAGGCTACAATGTTAAGTGAAATAAATCAGTCACACAATTTTAAAAGTCATATAATTTCTCTTATATGAAAAATCCAAAATATAAATACAGAGCAAAAGACAGACAATAGGAAGTAGGGAGCTACATCTTTCTCAAATAAGGAGATGAAGATATGGAAGGAGAGGGAAGGAGGGGAGGAGGTGGGGATGGAAAAAGAATGAAAGTGTTTAGGTACATGTACCAATTCCACACAAGTAATATAATCATTATGTAACACAAACATGTACCAATAAAAATTAAAATTAAATAATAAATAAAGTAAATAATTTTAAAACCTCTCGTTGCAAAGCAAGGTGCCTTCATCTCATCCCACTGATCCACTTGGACTGTGAGAAGACATCTGCCTATCACACTTGTTCTTTCCTGTTGAGTTGCTGAAGACAACTGGAGACCTCTGTTTACACATGAACAAAATGGGTAGATCCCAGATAGGTGGGGTACATAGGATCTAGCAGTGACACCAAGCAACAAGAATTTAAAAACCCTTAGTTTTATTTTGATATTTGTGTGTCGTTGATTTTGAATTATGCCTGCAGGGCTACAGAAAGTTACCCACCCAATTCCATTCTTCCTAGGAATGAATAGTTATACTTTTCCTAGATTACACTGTAAGTTTTGCATTTAGCTAAGTGATCACACAACAGAATGAAACTACCTATCTTGTTTATTATGCCAAATTATATATGCAGAAAATGTCATAAGTGTACATCTTATTGGATTTTCACAAACTGAACATGTCTGATTGTTCCTGGAAGAGCCTTCCATAGCACACACACACACACACACACACACACACACTCATACACACATGGAGTAAAAGCCCTTATTTCTAACACCATAGATTAGTTCAGACAGTTTTTGTGCTTTATATAATGGGACCATACAGTGTGAGTTCTTTTGTGCTTACCTTCTTTTGTGCAACATTATTTGTTAAATTCATCATGTCCTTGCATTTGGTGTTAGGTCCTTTATTCTAACCGTTGTATATTGTTTCATTGTATAAGAATGCCACAATTCATCCTTTCCATTGTCAGTGGGCCTTGGTGTCATTTCCAAGACTTAGCTGTTATGAATGTGACTCTTATAAGCATTCTTACACATGATTTTCTGATGCAGTTCTTTTGCATCTAGAAGTGCAACTCCTGATTCATAATGTGGATAAGTATTCAGCTTTAGTAGATAATATCAAACACTTTTCTCAGGTGGTGTTTCACGTGTGGTTTTTCCCACTGTACTTTTGCCTATGATTTTCGCCTTCCAACCTTATCCTTATTCATGGAGAGCTTGTAGAGAACTAGCCAGTGAGTAACTACACTGTAGCTCTTCCTGAGAATGCAAGTCCTTGAAGTACATGAGTTCTCTGGATTTCCCCCAAAGTACATTAATCACCACAGATGCTCTGAAAATCTTCTCACTTCTCCAAGAAAAAAAAAAGATATTTGGGGGCAATTCCTTGCTGTTGGTAATACAGATTCCCACGATGTAAGGTGCTGTGGCTTACACTGTATCTTGATATCCCCCCAAGCCTCATATGCTCATAGATGGGGTTTTCCAAAAATGTCTGGATCTAGGGAGAGTAAATGTGGATTAAGGATGTGCGAGTATGGATTAAGAATGTGATAATTGGATTAGTCCAATCATTGTTTTAGCGTTGTTCTTAGTGTGGGTAATGGGAAGCCCCAACCTGGATATGGATGTCATCAATCAGTAGGCTTGTAGACTGGATAAAGGGACAGAAAGAAAGGCTGCTTACTGCTTCCTGCCTGCCCAGCCATGGAATGTTTCTCCCATGTGATGCCCCTCTCCCATGTTGCCCTGCCTTGGAACTGGTTGACTATGGACTGAAGCCTCTACAAACTTGAGCTGAAATAAACCTTTCCTCTTTGAACCTGTTGGGTATTTTGTCTCAGCAACAAGAAAAATAACTAAGACAGAAAGTTTATAGCTCTTGAAACCAGTTTTTGCTATTGGTAGGAGGAAAGTTTCACAAAGTCCAAAGCAATTAAGAAAGAAGCCTTTACAAGAGATGAAGATTGAATCAGAGCTCCTCTGCTTTCTACACACACCACAGCAAAAGTCTCAGGAGGCCCATGAGAACACAGATTGGCTGGTGTACCCCTCATAATCCCAACAAAGAAGCAGTCCAGTCTCCAAAGTGAAGTGTAAATCACAGCAGAGTGAAGCTTTGAAAAATCTATCTTTTGTTGCTGATCTCTCTGTTCTGACAGGGTGGGTGGAGGATGTAGAAAGGCCTACAACACTCTGCAAATCAACAAACAAGTTCCAGACGATGGTACTCACCCTTGCCAAAGTTGTGGTTCAGTTTTTTAATGAGTTCATTGGGATTTATTCTTGTTACTGTACTTTACTCATTAGCTCCTTGAAGTTTCTGTTGTATACCATGGGATGGAGACACAAAACCTCAAGCATTCTTCTAAAGGGCTCACCAGCATAGAAGGGAGGAAGGTGGGGATCTTGTTCACAGGATCAGCAAAGTGCCGCCTGCTGGATCTGCTCCTTGGAAAGGAAAACGCGAGCCCTGCGTTGTAAGCCAGCATACCCACAGGGAAGGGTTGTGCAGGCGTGTCAACATGATGCACAAACATCCAAGGATCCAGGAAGTCTTGGGCTTTAGGTCAAGCCTATGCCAAACATCCTCTATCACAGCATTGATTGGTTTCCTCCATGAACAAGGGAGGAAACAAGAATAGGGAAAATATCCTTTGGTTGCAAAGTTGTAAAGACATCCTCATCTCCTTTGCTATTATCTGATAAAAAGCTATCTAAAAAAGGTTTTCGATCTAGGACCATGTTTTCCATTTTTCTAAGCTTCATCAGTATGGTGTACTTGTAAATCGTTTTTCAGAAAGGAAGTTTATCCAAAGACAGAGGAAAGAAAAGAAATAACAGAATGTTTAATAAAATAATGACACCACATTGAAGCTTTATAGTAATATGCTACACTTAACACTTGCTGCTCTCTACCCTTCACAGTCTACTATGACTATTATGATATTATTGTGTTATGTCAGTGTAATTAGCCCCTTTCCTTGCTCCTCAGTGCCTTCTGAAACCAATTTAAACTCCTTGCCCTCCCTGTCAAGGCTGTTCACTACTCAGTTCCTAGATGAATTTCCAGTCTTGTCCCAAACTCCTCTCATGTGAATTAAGTGTATGTTCTGCCTCCTCTGTTTATGCATTTTGTTCTATTTTCCTGGCTTGTTGGAAGAAAAATTTGTCTACTCTGAGTGTCATCTTCCTATACTCATATACCTTTGATCTCTCTTTATGTCTCTCATCTTCCAGAATATCCATTCTAATTATGCTTCTAATGTTTTAGAGAACAGGGATTAGATACATTGCCCAGCATCATGAAAACGAGGTGGTTACATCTCCTTAAAACTCTACTGCTGCAGAAACCTGTCTAATACACACCAAGAAGAATCTGTGAAGACTCATCATAATTCTATAACACAGCTGTCCTCAAAGATTTTTCCAAAGGTTTTTCTTCATTTTCTCATTTATCCACAAATTATGCCTAAAAGATGTCAACGTCATTTATTATTATTCATATATGTAAATAAAGAGACAAATAGGAAACTTGACAAGTTAACCAATAGAACAAGGAGGCTCGTATTCCTTCCAAATCAAATTCTTTATTTTTGATACACATTCTTTAATCCAAGTTGGCATATTTTATGCATTTGGACTCCTTAGCCTTATGACATGGTAGCTTACCATATCATATTTGTTTTGCAAAGACTTCCAAAAATGTTTCCTCACAATTCCTTGAGGAGGTGAAGAAACAATGGCAGGTTCATTTCATGAGGAGTAGATGAGATAAAACATTAAATGGATTGTCCTGGGCTTTCAGCTCCATTTATTTTTTCCCATAATAACATACTTTCTTAGAAAAACAAAGGCAATGAAAAGGCACTGAAACACAGGTACATTTCTTTAATAAGTCTGTCACGATATCTTAAATTACATCATTATAGCTTGATTCCCTTAAATTTGAGCATTATATTTCCAGATATAAAATGGGAAGCCATAGTCATGAAAACTGGGTATAGCATTGATGTAATCTTTGATAGTTGGAAAGAAACTAAACAAAAAAACAAGTTGCCTAAGATCCCAAACCAAATGTTTGTTGCAATACTAATGAAAGAAAAAGTATCCTTGGAGAACAAGGTTTGTATCTTGTCTTCATCACTTGCTAGCTTGTGACCTTGGGCAAATTTCCTTAGCACAACAACTTCCTTCTCTGCACCAGTGAAGTAGTTATAATATCAAGTTGAAATAGAATACTGAAACTGTAAACTGGATACAGTTTGAACTTTTAAATCACTACAAAAATGTCACTTCCTACTCTACCAATATAAAGAGTTAAACCATTGCATCCTCCTCAAAAGACTTACAATCTTTATAACTTATGAGATTAGCAAAGTCGTTCTTGGGAATAACATTTCAAGAGCTGTAAAAACTCATGGTGGTAAACCAGCTTTTCACTATCAAGGTAAGCCCCAAAGCCACAGAGCTTTTTATTATTCCATAACTGGACATCCAGGCACATACTATGTTCCAAGGACTCAAGTCAAGATGGAAACAGACCTGGGAAATTTAAAGCTGCCCCATGAAATCAGTTCTAGAACCTAGTTGAGTAGGACAGGGATACTTACAGAGTTTCTATTAGTCTCCAAACGACCCTAAAGGAATGTAAATGCAAATCTGGCATAGCAAACCAAAGTTACAAAGCAAGATAAATTTTGAGATAACAGCTCTACCTCTTTCTTGTTCATTTATACATTCATCCATTCAACAAATATTTATTGAAAACCAACTATAACCCATGTTCTCATTAAACATAGGTGATTCATTAGTGAACAAAAAGATCTGCTTCTTTCCATGAATAAGTTAAATCCCTAGCCCAATCACACAGTTCCCTGATTAATTCTGCAAGGCTTCTCAAAACCTTGTCCTGACACTTAAAACAGTGAAATACTCCAGTCATTAATCCATTTCCTTTCCACCAACTGCCCATATTATCCCCAGCCTACTCATTACTACCTCGACCTTGTTTTAAGGTATGAGATTCTTTTCTTGCTACTACCATGACTAGGAAAAATTTCCTAATCAGTGAGCAAGCAATCCCTCCTCATTTTCAAAAGAAGATAGCCCATCATTGTAACTGCCTATCGTCTCTCTCTGCTTCAGTTAAACTAGGCTGCAGTTCCTCAACATAACCATTCTTGTTCTTGCCTCAAGTCATTTTCATCCTCTGTATCTGTGACTTACAAAATTCTCCCCAAAGCTACTCACCCCTGTACTACTAATCACACACACACACACACACACACACACACACACACACCAGAGTCTGGAAACTTGACTAAGTCCCACACCCTTTAGGCCTTAGCTTCAGTGTTGCTTCTACCAGGAGGCCGTCCTGACTCCATTGTCGAGTTTGTCTTCCTGCCTATTCTCATGAATCTTCCATGAGTTCCCTCTTTATCCACTTTTTTTTTTTTTTTTAGTACCTGGGATCGAACTCATGACCTCACACTTGCCAAGCAGGCGCTTATGCCACTGAGATAAATCCCTGGCCCCCTCTTCATCCTTTATTTGACCCTCTCCGACACTCATAGTTACTGGGTCAATATTTTTCCATATGCTCTGAAAGGGAACAGTTTTATCCCTAGCACCTAGCACACTGCACACATAAGACATTTAACTTTTGTAATATTAAATGAATCTCAACTACGTCATATGCTAAGATGAATTTTAAATATGCTACTTACTTCTCTTGAGTTCATCTCCAATTTTTCCTCACTACTTGAAAGAGTTTGTTCCTTCAGACATTAGTCTCCTGGGAGCAAAGTCTTTTATGTTTTCTGGTGTGATTTCCCTGCCATGTATGCACACGATGCCACATAAATATTAAAAATATAGTCAAATGTCTTGCAATGGAACATGTGAGTGAATGACTCAATGAGAACTGTCCTGTTGAGTAATTAAATAAGATATAGAATATTACATGTTGTCAGAACAGGACAAAGTCAGTACAATCTAGATTAATGTGGATAGTAGAGACTTGCTTTGTCCAGAAGAGATGGAAAATATGCCTTTGTCCCTGAATGATGAGGAAAAGAATTAGAAAAGTTCTGAAGCTAATGTCTTTTGACATTTGCATACCCCCATCAGCATTTCTTTACTATAGTGAGCTGAGGAGAAGGTAGGATTATTCAGAATACACAGTACCATTAAGGAAGGGGAACACAAAACACCAAAAACTCAATTCTGATAAAATAAATCTGTGTCTTGCCAACATAAAATGTGATCTTTTTCCAAGACACAAATTCCATGGGTAAGTTTAGAAACATCTGCTCACTTGGTAGCTGAAGTTGAGCTGGTTCTGGATCCACATAGTTTCCTCAAATTGTTACATCCACCCTCTCTCCCTATCCCTACCACTCAGGTAGCCCATGGCATCAAATTCAGTATTCAGAGTCCTTCATACACTCTCTTTATAGGCCTTAATGAGAAAATAAAACAGAAAAAAAAGATGAGAAATATTCTTTCACCTCTCTGCCACCTAACTGGATCCAGTGTCTGTCTGGTCTCCAGAAAATTTCACCCCAAATGGAGCTGCACCACATATGTGCCAGCAAAAGGAAGTGTGGCCGGAGGAGGAGTATAGTGGCGAGGAGGGGATGGTTCAGGTCACAAAGACAATGAGTTCTTTCAAAAGAAAAAGAAACCTTTAAAAAAAATTGCCAGATCTGAGAGTCTCTACAGTGACATACAACTGGAGTCCTCTACTTTAAGCATAAACAGATGTATAACGTCCACCAGCACGCCAATGAAATAATAAAGCCTAAGTACCTAAAGGCAGAATGTGGCTGGATAGCCATGAGAAATTGCTATTTTGAAAGTCCTATTGTCTAAAAAGCTATAGTTAAGATAATCAAATTAATTATTTCATTCAGCTGACATGTACTGAATATCTACTCTGCCCAGAGACTGCATTAAGAACTGGGGAACTTATGGAGGGGAAGTTCGTAGTCTGGCAGGAAACAAGATAACAAGAACTATAATAAAACTGAGGAAGGAAGAAATAAGTTAGGGGAGGGAAAAATAGGTAATTAGATGCTAGTACAGGAGAGAAAGTACCTAATTACCTGGGGAATTCTAGCATAACTTTAGTGTATGGCACTGATATGAATAATTAGTAATAGCATTAACAGTAAGCATTATTATTATTTGTATTCTATCTTGGCAAATCTTCGGTGATACAATCATTTGAATATAAGTCAAGTACATGCCAGTAATCCCCTTTTATATTAGAAGGTTCCCTGTACCTGTAAAACATCAGCAAAAGCAGCAGTGAAGAATTGTGGAAAATTATTCTCACTGGTTAACAGGTAAATCACTGTATGACATGACCCCTGTCAAAATTACAATGACATCAACTGTACTTTATGAACAATTTCACCTTCAATAGGATAAGTGATATATGAAAAGATATTTAAAATAAAAAAATAGTTAAAATAAAATAAAGTAATATGATATAAAAACAAATAATAAAATAATATAATATTGGAAATAGAAGAGACCTAGGCAGATAACAATCTGAATACTGGCATTCATTTATTATGTATATTTGACTACTCCCTTGTCTGCTCTTTATTCTATAAATGTTTTCAGGATAGGGTTTATATTTTATACCACTAGCCCTTAGTACAACCAAGCAAATAGCTCAATGATGTTGTTTTAAAAAGAACCTAAATGAATATTTATTTGATCTCTTTCCTTTAAGAATACAAAAACTGAGGCCCACGCTTATGAAAAACAAAAAGCAAAAATAAAATTTAGAAGTAGCAAGCTTACAAATAGAACCCAGTTCTCACTTTTTTGATATTCTGTTATTTTTTATTACTATATATTTGCAGTACATAATCATTACATTCTCATGATGAGTTGGCACATGTACATAACACATCTTAATTCTTTTATGCCATCATGTCACAGAACCCACCTATAATCAATCCCTAATCAATAGAATGAATTCAGAAAGATGTCTTGATCATTGAGTCTAAATATCTCTTATGCACTCGGCTTTCCCCTGTGTATGTTCATCTTCTCCACTTAGATGCCAAAAGAACGGAGGTCAAAAGTTTGGGGATTTCATTTTTTAAATTCTGCTGATCATTGAAACCCCAAATCTCCCCTCTGACATTGTCCCAAGATTCCATAGATCCTTGGATGTCCCACAGAGAATGTGAAATCAGCGCTTTCCCATGGTGTTACTCACTTTTTTCTGTAGGTCATTAGCAGGATTATATGTTAGGATAGAAATACTTTTCACTGTCCTTCAAATCATACCCAAGTAAGTGATTACTTACTGAATCAGTAAGCAGCATCAGCCTTGTGCATAGCAGGAAGCACCAAGCAGTAAAGCGTCTTCAGCTTAGCCTCTTGGTGGCAGTGTGTAATGTGTGTGCATGTGCACACTTGTGTGTGTGTGCACACGTGTGTGTGTGTGTGTGTGTGTCTTCCATATGCCTTACTGATAGTAGTGGTGATAGTTTTTATTTTCTGCTTGTCCTTCACTGAAATTGAATGCATTTTCCACTAAGGATTGTATGTAAAAGTTAAATCAGTAGGGCACTAACTCTTCAAATAATTTTATAAAGAGAGCAAAAGGTAAGTAATGATAACAGCACTCTTGGAACATCTTGACATGCAGTCTCTCATCTAATTCACACAAAGCAGATGTTCTATTTTTATTTCACAAATAAGAAAGCTTAACCTCTAGAGATTCCCCATGCTCACATAGCTAATGGATGAAGGAGTTGAGATTCCAGTGAAAGACTTTCAGCTCCAAATTCACTTAGAATATCACCCAACACAAAGCAGAGGAAAAGGTAATCAGCAAAATTCCACAGGTGAAGACTAATTTCCCTCATGACTATACTAAGGAAGTAGAATCAGATTAAATTAAGTGATTTTTTTAAATATTGACTTTATCTCAGACTCTCCATCAGAGGCCATATCCTCAATCCAAGAAAACTGGATTTTGATAGAAAAATCTAGATTTAGAAGAAAAAAACTAAAAACAATTGAGGAGTCAAACAAATAGATGTTTTGACTTCATTTGCTGCAAGAATAGGTTTGGAGGGAAAAAAAGTATCAGTCTCCCTTGTGAGTATCTTGAATTTATTTGGACAATTACATTTGATATTTAATCACAAGTGCATGTTATGTGAGATTCTGAAAACTCAGTGATTTCAATTATGATACCCTTTCTAGAGTATCCTCCTGGCTACAGAGCTGAACAGTCCTGAAGGCATAATATGGATACTTATCAAGAAGTCAATCTGACATACTGGGTCAATAAGATATGATATATGATATGATATGATATGCTGAGTTGTATTTGAATCTTAATGCTATTCCACTGATGTCAGTGTTGATCCATTTATAAGCACAAAATCTGACATTCTCACCCAATAAGCAGACACTTATTGCAGGGATCTTGACCCTGGAAAACTCGTTTTTTTTCTTTGACTGCATCTCTTCAGATAATTGCTTATTTTCCAATGTCACTCAGATTTCAAACATTTAATTATCCAGAAAACAATTTGTGATTGGCATTAAAAAGCACTGAATCTACGCATGGCTTAACTGAACATTTTGGGAACCTAGAGCCACTTAATTATATCCAGGGAATATTAATAATATTGTCCTTTTTGTTTAATTCATTATTTTCAACTGAGTTGCCAGATATATGTTAAGTATTATGCTAAATGTAATAGGGAATCTTAGGGTAGTAACACATGGTCTCCAATCAGGAAAAGGGTAAATAAGGGTGAGGAACTGTAATGCAGAAATGGATATGATCAAAGTATATTATGAGTGTATGAACCCACAATGTTCTTCATAACTATATTCACTAATAAGCATATATATAAGGTAGATGATAGATGATAGATAGGCAAATAGGTAGAGATGATAGATGATAGATAGATAAATAGATAGATAGATAGATAGATAGATAGATAGATGCCCTTGCTCTAAAGGAATTCATTCACTTAATAGGAGATCCCAGATAGGTTTATGAAAGACAAAAAAAGAAAAGAAAAGAACACTGGAAATAGTGCAGCACCTTAATAGTCAATATCTGCTCTTGTTTGCTACCCTCAAATTGCCTCCAGTCAACTACAAATATCACTCTTAGGTCTTGACTGAAGTAGTGATGATATTAATATCTACTAACACAGATGACATCAGGAATCTTCTAATAGATCATATTTTGCTTACAAACCAAGATTCTTTTCTCTGATCACTTCTCCCTGCTGTTTCTGTCTGCCTCCTTGTATGTAGTCTTTTCTAGCTCTCTCTCCACTCTCTCCACCAAGCTTTACCTTGCCCTAACCTGTGGAATCAGTTCTCTTTTGATAGCTGACCCTTTGCCTCGGTTTACCCCACTTCCTTGTCATCACATATGACATATATGTCCATGACATTGTCAGACTACTCAACAGTTTCTGATTCCTGGCTTTGTTTTGATATTGGCCTTTATAACTAGCTCACTTTTGCAATTAGCTCTGCCTCAGTCTTTTCGATCCATATCTAACCCCTGATGGGAGGCATAGACATGAAACAGATTAGTGCAATGAAGTGTGTTGAATACTGTGATAGTGCAGGATTCTATGGGAACTCTCAGCAGTAGGAAATCTAACCCAGTCATTTGAACAGAGATAGTGAAACTAAAGCTATCTCTGTCGATAAAATGTGTGAATTCGAACAACCTTTTGAAAATAAGATTCATCTGCACTCACTGAATCATAAAAGATCAAAATTACCAAATTTAACACCCAAATAATAAAAATGTGTTTTGTTATGGAGAAGCAACTACTTTCTGAGAATTTTATCTCAAGGTCCCAATATATTAAAAAGTTAAATATCCGATCACTATAAAGAATTTTAAACATCATCAAGTCAAGCTTTGAACTGTTTGTTGTTTTGTTTTGTTTTTTAACCTTCTTTAAATCATCTTTGTCAGGGAGATTTTCAGCCTCATTTATCCAATACAAGTTTGTTAATCATATACTTTGAACTCATTTCAGTGCCAAAGTAGGAGATATAAAAAAGAAACAAAGGTCTAACCCTCAAGAAGCTTTAAGCCAGGTGAAAAATACAGACAGGAAAAAATAATTGCAATACTGTATGATGAATGCTGTGGTAGAAACAAGCTCACAGCTGCATGCTAACTCACTGGAGTATGGATTAGAACCTCACTGAGAGCAGATAATTGGAACAGGAAGAGATATTGGGATAGCTTTCTTGGAGGAGACTCCGAGGATGAGCCAAGCCACCTGAGCTACTTGAAGATAGAAGGCATAGGAAGACAGGAAGGCACAGCAAAGGAAAGGCAGAAGAGGGGAGCAAGAGCTGATCACAGGCCTTGTCTGTTCCAATAAGAAGGCTGCAAGAAACATTGCGGGTAAGGAGGAGTCAGGAAAGGATAATGAGCAAGTATGTAAGATTTGCATTTTAGGGGAAAAAATCACATTAGCTGTAATGTAGAGGAGTAGATTAAGCAGTAGGAAAGCTGAACCAGTGCATCTGATGTAGAAAAGTATGGCAGAACTGCCCAGATCAATCCCAGAGCCAAGGCAAAACACTGAGAAATAGGTAGGGGAAAAAAGCAGCTAATATACTAAAAGCAAGGAGGGTCACCACCTCATCAGAGCTTAGTTAACTTTACACCTTCCTTTCAAGTCCCATAGACACAAAACTCTAGAATGTATGACTCTAGTCATCTTTCTTCAAGTCTTTGGTACTCTCAGGCCCAACACTGAATGAGTTTCTACTCCTTCTGTAACTCCATTTCACATATCTGCTAGAAATTGTTCATTAATTATGTCCCCTATGCCTGCAGGAGAATGTGTAATGCAATTCTAGAGAACATCAGATCTTGAAATGGGTCCCATTTTTCTACTCATACCATTGACCAGGACCTTACCAAATTAAAAGGCAAGTACAGTAATCCAGCTTAGAAATGATGAGCCTATAAACCAAGGAAGAGAAGTTGTAACAAAGACCGAGAGCAAAGTAGAGTGGAATTTTAAAGAAAATTATCCAAAGTCATGGATAATGGTAATTGAAGAAGCTTGATCTTCGGGTGACTCTGTACTAGTTCCCTGCCTGATACTCCCTCTGCATGGAGATGGTAGTGACAAATGTTTCTAGTCAGTGAATTGTTACAAACAAGGAAATAAGCCAGGCATGAAGGATGCATGCCAGTAATCCAAGCTACTAGGAAGGCAGAAGTAGGAGGAACACAAGTTCAAGCCCAGCCTAGGCAATTTAGTAAGAATCAATTAACAAAAAAAGTAAAATAGAATAGAAAAAGTGAAATAAAATAGAAAGGGCTTGGAATGTGGCTCTGTAGTAGAGGCCCTGGGTTCAATCCCTGACATGAACACACAAAAAGATAAAATATTTCCCCCTGAGGGTTACAGGGTCTCTGTTGGTTTTCAATAGATAACACTGACCATCTTCCATTCAAAATTACTTAACACTCATTACCCCTTATGAAAAAGAAGCAGAGTCTTCACATAGTCCTTCCCTGCCTTGCAAGTCTATCTTTGGGCTTTGCACTCCATTTTAAAACTCACATTCTGCAATGGCAACATTTGATCCTGTGGGACTAGTTTACGAGAATTCTAACCACTGAATTTCTTGATGTATGAGTGCGTGACCTACTTATTACTCTTTGCTTTTCATTGAATGCTGAACTCAAGGAATTAGTATTGGGGCAGTAAATCCATTAAATATCTCAGACTCACCCATTTCCTTTTAGCCTTGAACATTATCTGGGCACAAGGTGAGCCCAATGCTTGCTACCAACAATCTTCTTCAAGGAGCTGTCCTAGATGGGCCTCTCCTGAAGCAGTTGACTAATCCCAGGCAGGCTATGATGGAAAATTCTGTACTGAGCTCCAAAGGTCACACAAAGAAATGCATATGTCTCAACACTGGAAAAGTATCATCTACATTCCAGCAACAAACTGTTTTGGAAATGTCGTCCCTCAGTGGAGTTCATGCCAAACTCAATTAAAGTCATGGTAATAAAGAGTGTGGAAAGATGACACAAATAGCTTGAAAGAATCATAAAGTGTTAGAACTGAAAAAGCTGTAACAGATAACTTAGTCTAACTCCCTCACTTACAATGCCTCCAACCAAGGTCCAAAAAGCTAAATCAACCAATTTGCAGAATTAATAGGATTGTTCCCAATCCTCCTGAGTTCAGGCTCATATTTCTCTCTTTACACACTATCACTTTATGGAATTCTGATGCTGTATGTAGCAGTGCACTCTGGCTGAGATTCAGGTATGCTAGTGTGGAGTTAGGCGCCCTCCTGTCCAGAGGTCATCTGTGTGTACCAGGCTATTAAGGGTAACTGCAGTGGAATGTTTGTAGACACTTAGATAAGAATCTAGTTGCATCCCTTTACTGGTCTGGGGCCCAGGACCCCCAGGGAAAGAACTTGAACTGCCTCCATAATTGAAGTCTAGACAAATGCAGACACTTCTGATAGATTGGGGAGGCCTCAGGGGAAACCGCGCTCTAAAAAAGACACAACTAGGCCACCAAAGGAAAAGTTACCATAAGTGGGGAGGAGTCTTGGAAGAGATAGAATTAGCATCAGCATGAAAGCCTGAGTGGAAGAAAGGGAGCAGTTATTCCGGGTATAATATCTTTAAAACATTCTCTATCTACCCCATCCACCCTCTGGGGCATCTGTATATCCAAGGCAGAAGAGAGTTGCATAAAAACTAGTACGTAAAAGAAATGAAACACTCAAAGACACCTGCATTTCTGATGAGACAATGACCTCCAAAGAGGGATGGATGATGACATTAACACTTTACCACATGGAAGTCAATAAGCTGAATCAGAGATCCCTCTAAAGATAGAAGATGCAGGATGGACAGGTCTCTTCACCAGCAAAATCCTCAGAAAGTATAGATAGGCAGAGACATAGGGAAGATCCAAGCAAAAACAGAAGAAAGAATAGTCATATCAAGGGAAATGGAGGTAGAAAACAGATCATCAACTCTTCAGAGGTGTCCACAGACAACCTGACTGGTATAACTACAGGCAGTGAGAGAACACACCCAGCCAAGCAGGAGCTAAGAGCGCAGCAGCACCCGGAAACCATCAACAGCAAGGCAGAAAGGTGAAGGCCGAGGAAGTTTTAACAGAGTATGCATGGCAGAATGCCAGTAGTTGGAAAGGATGGGCTGCAGAACTGTGGGCTCTTTCCTCACTGCTACTGTCCACACTGTACACACATACTCTGATTTTAATATATGCTATACTCTACATATATACACTGCTATGGTCCATAGTACACATACATGTGCTAGTATACATAAAGCACTTGCTCAAAAAGCAAGCATTTGTATCATAAGCTGGGTTCTCTAAGAGGAATGAGACTTCTTAAACAGTAAGTCATATGCAGGGCCTCATCTTGGGATCATACCTATGAGGACAGATGGGTGTACCATTGAGCAGAACCAGCAATTGGTCTGTGATAGTCACAGCAAAGTCCTCAGATGGTCCAATGGGAAGATCTAGAGCCAACATGGCCCTACAGAGTTATCCCAAATTTGGATAAGGAGGTGGAGATTTTTCCCTCTATATCAACCACGTGGGATACCTCCTGGAAGGAAGTATCACCTTGGGTGAGGTGACAGTCAACAAAGACAGTCTTTGATAAAGGACTTCAAACTGTTAGTTACCAATTCCCAATGACCAGGGCCAGAAGATGGTGTTTTAGCCTTTGAGGGAGAATCTGGCCAAGAGACCACAGTATATGCTACAATGTAAAGGAAAAAAACAGCTTAAATTATATGTGAGGTACCACTTTCTTCTGGAGGGTTTCTAAAACTACAGAAGAAAAGGTAAGATTTCAACAGATGAGAATTATTAATCAGCAGACTTTAGGACAAATTGTTCAAGTAATATCAGCCATAATCTATAAATAAATGAGGTCTGAATCACCAAGCATTCCTAAGACTATGAAGGGTTAATGGTCCAACCTTCCACCCAAAATCTGTCTGGACAACAGCAAGGCCCAACTGCCAATGTTCTGATACCATTCAATGAGGAAAAGAGTGTCAAGAATTCAAGGGCCTTGGTTGGACTCACCCATCTACCACCTCAGAACTCTGTCCAATAATGGAACTTCTAGCCATGTGGAACTTCAGTATCAATTTTCTGGTGGCCTGGAAATCTTCCAATGAGCTCCAGTGCAGAAGTCCTGGTAGCTGTATTGGAGAATACATCTTGATATGGATTAGAGTCTTTCTATCTAATCTTTGGTATCCACACACATGGAACTCCCATGAGTCTGGCAGGACCCATCCCCATCTAAATGAACAACTTGCCTGACTGCCTCACACAGGAATTACCAGCCTGAACAAGGAAAACTTCAGTATGACAGCCTGCCTTGTGGAAAACGTAACCTCAAAAATGCGGAGATGCTGTCAGAGTGGTAGTACAGGCCTGTACCCTCAGCATTATGGGAGAATGAGGCAGGAGAATCACAAATTTCAGGCCAGCCTTGGCAATTTAGTGACTTAACAAGACCCTGTATGATAATAACAAATTAAAGTTAAAAAAAGGGCTGGAGATGTAGTACAGTGCAAAGGCCCCAGGTTCAATCCCCAGTACTATAAGTTAGGAAACCTATTCCATTTTTGAAAACCCTAATCATCAAAAAGCTCTTTATTATTCTGACCAAAAATTGGACTCCGCAAGTTTCCATTTATTGGTTCTAATAGCGTTCTCTCGAACATTCAGAAATGTCTGTGTTTTCTTTGCTGCATGGCAGACTCTATCTAGTAGACCTCAGTACTCCTTTCCAATAAGCTTCCAAAGCAAATGGGGCAAATCCCTGGCATGATCCCTACCTGATCATACTGTTCATCCGTGAGGTCCTGGACTCACTTGCTGGGCTGACTCCACAGGTCTCTGGGGAAACCAAAGACTGGACAAGGTTTAACAGGCACCTAGGCTGTCCAAAGATCCTGCTTTCAAAAGTAGGGCACTAGGATAAGTGTTCTCAAAAGCCGAGATTTCATATTTATTTTTGTACCACTAACACTTAGTAAAGGTTTTGACTAAACCTCTGTTGAATGAGTTTTTTTTTTAAATTTAACAAGGTGTAATGAAAAAAGACAGTTATCATTAATAAATCACCTACAAATCTTTTCTATTTCAGAATAAAAGTCTATATTTTTTTTCACTACAAACCCTTCCTAAGCCTGTCCCCCTCCTCTAAAGAACTACAGTTGTCAAAATCCTTGTTTAAATGTGATCTTCTGCATGTAGTCAGTGAAAGAAACAATTACCACCCTTGATCAGGATTCAGCAATGCTTCTAAGACAAGGCAAGATCACAATAACTCATTTTGGAAGGCAAATGAAACTATTGGCCTATACTACACTTATATTCAACTAAATCTATAAACGATTCCATCTTGAACTGAGACAACTGAGTTTTTGAACTTAATTGCAGTATTTTTATACTACTCCTATTCAGTTTTATCATACTTATTTCCTTTCATTGTTCCAATCTGTCAAAAGCTTTTTGAATTTTCACCTGTTTCTCTCAGTTTTGTGTCATCTGAAAATTTCATAGATTTTGTGTCTTCTTTCCAATTCAGTAATTAAAATAGTAAGCATGAGAGTGACAGAGGCAAAGCCAGACCTGAAAGTATACCTTGTACAACTTTTCAAATTCACACAACTTCTTAAACATTTTTGGAGTGTAACTATTGTACCAACTTCTTATGGTTAATACATTGTGTCAACTTGAGAAGTTTAGAAGTTTAACTGAGAGACTCAGCAGGGAGCCAGTGTTCTTACTTTGTAAATATCCTGTGCAAAGGAAGGCAAGGACATTTTGGGAGTGCTACACCCACGGGGAGGGGGGGCGGGGTGGCCTGTGAACAATATAAGGGTAGAGAAGAAGCTTGGGCTTTTGCCCTCTTTTGCTCTGGCTGCTGCCTTGAAGTGTTGCCCCAGTGCCATGCCACCCTGCTTTGAAGCCAACTGATTATGGACTGAAACCACCAAGAACTGCAAGCTAAATAAACTTTTTCCCTAATTTTGGGTGTCAGGTGTTTGTCTCAGCAACGAAGAAAAGTAACCAAGACAGGATTTGGTACCGAAGGAGTGGGGTCGTTGCTGTAACTATACCTGACCATGTGGTTCAAGAGCCTTTGGAAATGGCTTGTGGGAAGAGTTTGGAAAGGTTCAGAGCTGTCACCTGAAAGAATAGCCCTTGACCAGCTTAGGCTGTTCTGTAGGGGAGATTCTGATCAGAGCTCAGGAGACCAGGAGTCTGATAGAGAGCCTGCCAGTAAAGACCAGGCTCAGGAGGTTTCTGCTGGGAAGAACTGCACTGGGTGTTGGACTCCACATGATGTATGTTATGGCTTGGCAGAAAGTTTGTCTGCATTTTGCTCATGTCCAGAGACTTTGCCTGAGACTAAGGTTAGGGATGGTGGCCTGATTAATCTTGCAGAAGAAATTACAAGGCAGTCGAATATGAGGCTGTGGCATGGCTATTGTTGGGGGCGTTTAGCCAGATTTACATTGTGAACCAAGAGCAAAGAGCCCATCAGGGTGATTTAAAAGGTTATGAGTTTGGCCAGAAACGAAGCTCCAGTAAAGCTGTGGACTGCAAAGATAGAGCTGAGACCTTGATTGCTAAGAAGGAACAGAAAAATAAAAAAGATGTCCTGAAGGCAGTGCAAAAAGCAGCAAGTCTTGAACCTTTGCAGCTTCCAAACTGCAAAGGTGGAAGACTGTACCTTGAGGAGAAAGCCTCAGAGCACCATGTTCCAGAATGGCAGCAGAGGCCCCAAGAGGTTCCTGAATGGTGGCGACATAGAAAATCTGTTCCTCACAATCAGGTTCAGAGTGCCCAGAGATCCAGGTGCTTGACCCTTACAGCCAAGAGAGAGGAAAGCCTGGCTACTGCTCCAACTGGCAGCAGGCCTCAGCGTCATCCACATGGTGCTGGTTTTAGGTGTATGCAAAATGCACAAATTCAGAGATTAAAAAGGCTTCCACCCCAATTTCAGAGGGCCTGGGAGGCCAGGCAGTGTGCACCTGAGAGGATAGTATGTGAAGCTATGAGTGTGAAGCCAAAGGTGCAGTGGAGGCCCCAGAAATTTGGAAAAGCCAGGAATGTGGATAACCTAAGGAAACCTGCACAAGAGAGATGCCATGGGATCGGTGACCACTAGAAGTGCCATGGGGTGGAACCACACAAGCCCTTTGGAGCTCATGATTTGCCTCAGATTGCTTCAGATGCTGAACGTGCAACTATAGGACTTAACATTTGCCCTGCTGGATTTTGGACTTGCTTTTTTCCCAATCCTTGGTACCCTCCTGTTTGTAAGTTTTATAATGAAAATGTTTATCTTGTGCCATTGCATGTTGAAAGTGTTTGACTTTGTTTTCATTTGCACAGCTAAGAGTTTACCTTACATTTCAGAGACTTGGGACTTGGACTTTTCCGCAATGCTGAAACTGTTAGGACTTTGGCAACTCTTGCAGATGGACTAAATGCCTTTTGCATAAAGGGATGTGTGTGAGTCTTTGGGGACCAAGGACAAAATGTTATGTTTCTAGTGTACTGTAGTGTAATGATAGACTTAGTGCTGGTTCTTAAGGATTGTTAAGTTGTGTTATAATGTTCAAGTTGTAAAATGGTAAGAATTAGCATGTCTTGGTATCCGGAGGCTGATTTAAAGAAATATGTCTGGTTGCCAAGTTGACAAGGGGTAGATTCTTATGGTTAATATATTGTGTCAACTTGAGAAGTTTAGATGTTTAACTGAGAGACTCAGCAGGGAGCCAGGGCTCTTACTTTGTAAATATCCTCATCCTGTGCAAAGGAGGGCAAGGAAATTTTGGGAGTGCTACACCCACCCTGGGGGGGTGTTGGCCTGTGTACAATATAAGGATAGAGAAGAGGCTTGGGCTTTTGCCCTCTTTTGCTCTGGCTGCTGCCTTGAAGTGTTGCCCCAGTGCCATGCCACCCTACTTTGAAGCCAGCTGATTATGGACTGAAACCACCAAGAACTGTAAGCTAAATAAACCCTTTCTTCCCTAATTTTGGGTGTCAGGTGTTTGTCTCAGCAACAAAGAAAAGTAACCAAGACACAACTATAAATTCACCTAACTGCTTCTTCATTTGGCCTATATTTCCTCTTGTCAGCAAAGACATTATGAGAGGAACTTGATGTGCTAGAAAGAACTCAGACTGGGAGTTCTGAGTTTATTCCAACTCTATCAGTCACAAACTTAATGTGTCACATTAGGTTATGTAGTTAATCTCTCTGGTCTTCCTTTTTTCATTTGCAAATGAAATGATTTCTAAGAGCCCTACCAGCTCTACAGTTCTATACTTCCTGGTGTTCTTTTGGAATGCAATAGTTTCCATACTAATAAACTCATCAGAGAGTAAAATAAATTGACTTGACATAAATTTCTATCAGTGAACTTGTCCTGGTTCCTAGAGAAAAATGGCACGCTTTCCTAAATTTCTAAAGCTATTCATTTATTATTTCATTCTAAAGTGTCACAGTTCCATCTCCTCTCAGAGGCTAATGGAAATTAAGAGGATCTGACATTAAGCTGAAGGGCAGAATTCTAGGACAAGGACAAGTACATCCTGGACAGTTGTGTGTATCAACATCAAAATCTGTCACCTGCAATTCCTGAAATCTATATTATCTATTATAAAAACTGACATGTTTGCCTTCTTAAACTTTCTGAGAATATTTATGCTATGGCTTGAAGTTTACCCATTGGAAACTAGATCTGGAGTGCAACAGGGTGAAAAGGTAGGACCTAAAAAGAAATGATTACATTATAGGAGAAAGTGAATAGAATAATGTCATTATCACAAGAGTTAAAAGTGCAGTGGTGGGGTTTTGTAATAAAAAGCAGAGTTTGACCCCCTTTTCTCCTCTTACCTATGGGATACCTGCTGTCATGTTATGAAGTCTCATAAAGGCTAAAATTTGCAAACCACACAATTTACAACCTTACAGTATAAGATTTAGTAGACTTTAGCACATTGACAAAATTGTACAACCAGAACCACAATCAAATTTAGATCATCTTTGTTATCCCCAAAACAAGATACTCTACCCATTAGCTATCATCTCCCAATTCTTTTCCACTAAATCTAGGCAACCACTGAACCACTGTTTATCTTCATAGATTTTCCTACACTGGGAATTTTTAAATTCAAAATAGACCATGCTCATAGCAGCAATGAAAACTTTAACAAATCCCAGGAAATGAAAATCATGCAAAGTGATATACACCATAACGGAGTGAAGCTAGAAACCAACAGCAGAAACATACTTAGAATACAATAAATGTTTTTCTCCTCTCTTTTTCCTATTAATTTTTTCACATAAGAAGACCAATATATATAGTTGGATGCTCCCTTGCTTTTATTTACTCCTCTGTCTTTAGTTCTTTATCTACCTTTAAATTGTTTTGTTTTGTTTTTCCAATAAGGAAGACTGAGCCTAGGGTTTTATACACGTGAGGCAAGTTCTATACTACTAAGGTATACTACTATACTATACTATACTATACTATACTATACTATACTATACTATACTACACTACACTACTAAGGTATAGAACCGAGCTCTTTTTTAATTTTATTTTGAGACAGTGTTTTGCTAAATTGCCCAGGATGGTATCCAACTTGTGATTTCCTGCCTCAGTCTCCCAAGTAACTGGGTACAGCTGTGTGCCACCATGCCCAACTTTCCTTTCAGTAGTTTAATATCTCTCTTTTTTTAAATAGAGAAGATTAAGGAAAACATAAGTTAAATAGGTTTGTGTGAAGTTCAACACTATTAAAATTGCTTCATTTGCTCTTAATAGAACAAATTTTTTAGTATTTTTTTCTATTCCCATTATTACCTTAAGTCCTTTGTAGCATGATAATCCTTTGTTTGATGACTTTAAAACTTGCATAAGCAAAAAGAACTGAACCATTTCAGAAACCAAGTTGAAAACCAGAGGAGCCATTAAACAAAAAGAAAGACAGTGAGAAAGAGGAGAACTCTTGAGCTAATGAATTTGGAGGGAGTGGCTGAGAAGGCCATTTTCAAATCCTCAGAGATGCTCTCATAAGATTATAAATACAGAGGCTTGGAGTTTTAGAGGACAGTTCAATTAAAAAATATGTGGCCACCAGAAGTTATATTAAATTAGTTCTTACAGAATAACAGGCATATAAAGGAATTAAAGTAATAAGTTTAATGGTTCATTTTATCTTTGCTCTGAGATTTTTATTTGTGAGGACACACAGAAGTCAAATTTGTATTGTTTTTCCAACAAAAATATCCTAATATAAAATAAAAACAGCCAGACACAGTGGTGTACACCTGTAATTCCAGCATTTAGAAGGCTGAGGCAGGAGAATCATTCTGATTCAAGACCTATCTGGGCTACATAGTGAGTTCAAGGCCAGACTGCACTACATAGTGAGACCCTGTCTCAAGAAACCAAAATAAACAAGTAAACAACAGAAAGGTGCAATCTAGTATTACATCACTGATCCTTTACTATTCACATCCAAAGATCTACACATTGAGTCTAGTCTACTTCCAATGATCTTTTTTAACTGGACAAAAAAGTCATAGTTATTAGAAATTAATGTTCCCTAGTTAGTTCTGCTCTCTATAAGTCATTCTAGCAATGAAACTGTTACCCTCAAAATTAACAATATAAGATAGAATTCAAATTTATGTCTTCGACTCATCTATAACTAAAATAATAACCATAAAATTAGCAATGAAACTGAAAGAAGACACTGAAATTTAGAAAGATTTTGGTCATTTTTGCTTTGGTTTATTCATATTTTAAGTACCATAATTGCAATTATCTAAGGGAAATTCTATGTGTTATATTTTCTCATTCTGATCCCTGATGCCAGAAATTAGAGTTTTGGTATAAAACCAAATTTTAAAGTCCCATACAATGATCCTTGTATCTCTGGATGAAGCCTACTTGATCACGATGTATCACCCTTTTAGTAACATGCTGCATTCTACTGGCTAATATCTTGCTGAGAATGCTTGCATCTATGTTCATTAAAAACACTGACTTATAGTTCTCTTTTTAACTTGGGTCTTTATGCAGTTTGGAGATCAGTTTGGAGATTGACTTCCATAAATAAATTTACGGACCACTCCATCCCTCTCAAATCCTTTGAAGAGCTTGAAGAATATCGATGATATAACATCTTTAAAAATTATTTAGAATTCATCAGTGAGTCCATCAGGTCCTGGAATTTTTTAGTTGGTAAATTTTTTATTCCTGAGCCAATTTCATTGCTTGTTATTGGGTTGTTGTTAATCACATTTATGTCTTCTTGGGTTACTTTCAGTTCGTATGTATCTAGGAATCTATCCATTTCTTCAAAATTTGATAATTGGCTGTAATACAATTTTTCGAAGTAGTTACTATCTTCTGGACTCCAAGCACGTCTATTGTGATTTCACCTTTTTCATTTCCAATGCAATGGCATGAATCTTCTCTCTTTCCCTTGGTGAGTCTGGTTAAGGCTTATCTATTTTATTTATTCTTTCAAAAAACCAGCTCTTCGATTCATTTTTTTACAGCTTTTTTAGTCTCAGTTTCATTGATTTCCACTCTCATCTTCAAAGTTTCCCTCCTTAATTTGGGTCTGGGGCTCATTTGCTGTTTTTCCTCAAGTATTTTAAGATTTCTCTTAAGGTTATTTGTCCAGGAGGTCTTTGTTTTCCTGATGTGAGCATCGATTGCAATGAACTTTCCTCTTAGGACTGCCTTCATTGTGTTCCAGAAGTTCTGTTGCATTGTACAGTCATTGTCCTTAGCTTCCAGAAGTTTTTGAATATCTTCTGTGTTTTCTTCTGCGACACATTGGTCATTTAGAAGCCTGTTGTTCATTTTCCAAGAGCTTTTACCTTTTCCAAAGTATCTTCTGTATTGATTTCTACTTTCATTGAACAGCACCAATAATGAACAGGACGGGGAGGAAATTATGAAAACAACACCATTCACAGTAGCTTCAAGAAAATTGAAATATCTAGGAATTAACCTAACCAATAAAGTGGAAGAAAAACTACAGTACTCTGAAGAAGGAAATTGAAGAGGACATCATAAGATGGAAGGATGTTCCCTGCTCCTGGATAGGCAGGACAAATACTGTTAAAATAGCCAAACTATTATATAGATTCAATGCAGTCCCAATCAAATTACTAGCAGCATACTTTACAGATCTAGAGAAAACAACCCTAAAATTCACATAGAATCAGATGAGACCCAGAAGAGTAACAGTGATTTGAGGCAATAAGTACAAAGCAGGCGAGACTTCAAGCTATACTACAAGCAATAATGATAGAAACAGAATGGTACTGGAACAAAAATAAACACATAAATCAATAAAACAGAATTAAGGATACAGAAACCTCCCTAGAGGTTCAACTATTTGATCTTTTATAAAGGGACCAAAAGCATACATTGGAAGAAAGATAGCCTGTTCAACAAGTGGTGTTGGGAAAACAGGTTATCAGTTTGGAGAAGAATGAAACTGGACTCTTATCTTTCATCTTATACTAAATTAAAATCAAAATGGATCAAATACCTAAACCCTAAAGCAGGAACATTAAACCTACTGAAAGATAAAATAGGCAAAACAATTGAAGATTGTTAAGAAAGAATTTTCTAAACAGAACATCAATCACATGAGAAATAGCAGCAAGCATCAACAAATTTCCTTTCCTGATTCACTTATGAATACTTTGAAATTCCAATGAGCTCACGTATATAATCCAATACAATTTATTTATTGCAAGATACTTCATTTAAATGCAACTATAAAGTCCCTTTTGCATGTAAGGTAACATATGCACAGTATGCACGGTTCCAGGAATTAGGATGAGGACATCTTGGGGGTAGAACAAACATTCTGCCTGCCACACATAGGTGAATCAGTACTCACGGACAAATCTACCACAAAACTAGATGACAAGATCATCACAAACTGCACAAAATTAGAGCAAGAGACAGAGATATAATCAACAATAACTATAAGATTTACATTGCACCAGCATCTATACAAAAGCAACAGAAGAAAATAGGGTGCCTGGTAAACTTAGGAATGGGATCTCCAAAATCCTCACTTGATGCTCACTGGAAGGACAATGGGCCATCCTAGGAGCAGCAGCTGAACTGGAAGAGTTTTATTTTCAGGTTAAATTCAAAGAATATACAACAAATAATGAAGAAGCTGAGTCCATCTAGGCTGTATGAACTCTTAAAACTAAAAAAGTAAAATACACAGTCAGATTAAAGTCCAACAAGGAAAAGAAACCCCTAAGAATCTATTCACATACAATAAGACAGGGAAATGAGAGCAAAAAGAATTTCTGATATAGGGGAAAAGAATCTCAGAAACATGAGGCCGTTTATCAATCATTTTGTGAAAACAACAGAGGAGGAAGCCCTCAAACCATGATGTTTGAAAAGTTATTTTGGCCCGTCCCATCATCCTGAAAATACAGAAAAGCTCATTTCACTTAAAATGAGCCACAAACAAGGATTGTGATCCAATCCCATAAAACATTATAATTTTAAAAAAAGGAAATAAAGAGCAGAATAAAATCTGTTCAAACAACAAAAGCACTTCAAAAGGTCATGTCTATAAAACAGATGAAAATTGTAACCTAATATTTCAAAATGAGCTAGAAATCAATTAAGGAAATGATGACAACACTGAAAGAACAGCACATATCATACTTTAAAATCTTAAAAAAGAGGACATAGAACTCAGAAAACTATTAGAAGTAAAGAATATATAATTTAAGTTATTAAGACTAATGTATCTAGAAATGTGCAGAAAATCTCTCTCAAGGTTTCATCTGAAAACTAATCATCCCATTCATGTAAGAAAACTGCCCAAACCAAGGAACGAACCACCTAAAAGGATTGGAAGATTCTTGAAGAAGAGTCTTGGAACTCTTGGGAATGATTCCAGTTCCCACAAACCAGCATTGAGAACTTAATCTACAGTGCATTTGGTAGAGTACTCAAAAAACTTTTGCCACATTATTGGGAAAAAAGTAACCCTGCACTAAATGCTGCCCAGATTCTATAAAAAATAAAATAAAATCAGAACTAGAAAGGATAAAACTGTTTCCAAGAAATCAAGAGGCATCACAGAACAAGAGGTAAAAGTATTTGTAATAGTATAAAAATACCTATGACACAAAAAAGTAAAATTTACAGTTATTTGCCATCTGATCAAAATTACCAAAAAAAGGAGGGTTAAAGATGACCTGAACAGGGGGAAAAATCAAGCAAAACTGACCTAGCAATGTCAGAAAGTCCATAGGCAAAGATACTGAAATAAGTGTTATTCAGTGGTACACTGGAGTAATATAGTGACAGTCAATTGCTTAATTATTGGCAAATACTGAGAATTTTGAAGCCAATTATTAAAAGTATCTGTTATTTTAAATTAAATAATATAGATAGGTTTGTTGGCACACACCTGCGATCCCAGCACTCAAGAGGCTGACACAGGAATATTGTCATGAGTTCAAGCCCAGCCTGGGCTACACAGTAAGTTCAAAGATTAGTCTTGGACTTGTCTTGGACTAGCGAAATGCTGTCTCAAAAAAATTAAATAATATGAATTTATGATTAATTTATATTTAAAACAAAAGCAATAAATATTACCACTCATTATGAGCTAATTATTTTACTATATTATAGTGTCATCTGTACTTCTGAGGTTATTTAAAGTCCTTATATCTGTAACATAAAGGTACTATTTAAATAGTGTGACCTCATTGTACATCTCTTCCCAAATGATGAAATATTAGCAGCATTAAATCAGTCAGAGGATCATTTAAAGCACAGATATTGTGACGAATCAGGGCTATGTTATTCTCTTTTACCAAAGAGACAGTTGTTAACCATTCACTGGCACATTATAAATTATAACCATGTTTTGGCCGGTGTGGTGGTGCACGCTTGTAATCCCAGCACTCAGGAGGTTAAAGCAGGAGGATCACAGTGGGTCTGAGGCCAGCCTGGGCTACATAGTAAGTTCAAGGGCAGCCCAAATTATATAGCAAGATCTTTTCTCAAAAAAAAAAAAAATTACAACCTTGTTTTCTACACCCAAAGAAGCTAGAAGATATACAGAATATATTATGTAGAGACATGGAAAACATACATAAAGCTTCTAGAGATGAGAGTGACTAGATGGATTTGAAAGTAGATTCGACTTCAAAGAAAGAAAGATGAGTGAACAGGAAAGTAAAGCAATAGAAATATACAAAATAAACATACAGAAGAAGAGATTTTGAAAACAATAAGTACAGTATCCATGAGTTTTAGGACAACTTCAAGTGAACTAATTTATGTGTAGATCAAGTTCTCAGATAAAATAAAATGAAGAAACAAGAAAATGTTTTTGAAAAAAATAGTGGCCAAAAATTGTCTAAATTTGATTAAAAAGTGAAATTTACAGGTCACAGACTTTCAACAAACTCCAAGTACAGGAAACATTAAGAAAACTGCACCACTGCACATCATACTCAAACTGCTTAAATCCAGAAATGAAGATATAAATCTTAAATGTGGTCACACAAAAATGGCACATTCTAAACAAAGTGACATTGGAAACAATGTAAGTTAGGTGACAGCAAAGCAATGTCCTTAAAGAACTGAGGGGAAAAAACTTTCAATCTATAATTCTTTAGCTAATAAAAATATGTTTCAAAATAAAAAGTGAAGTAACTATATTTTCAAATATTTTTTTAAAAACTAAAAGAATTCATTAGCAACAGATTACATTACAAGAAGTGTTAAAGTCCTTCAGTCATAAGGGAATAATAAATAATTAAGGACACTTGAAATGGTACCTTGTTGGTAAATAGATAAGACTACCTTAATCGTTATTTAAATCTCCTTCAAATGTCATCTAATGTGTAAATTAAAAGAATAACAATGTATCCAGTGCAACAATGTAACATATATAGACGTAAAATAAATGAAAACAACAGCAAAATCACAGGAGGAAAAAAAAATCACAAGAGGGAAAATACGGAAATACACTTTTTTAAAGTTCTTATAGTGTATGTAATGTGGTATAAAACCACTTGAAGGTGAAAAGTTATAACTTAAAGACATATGCTATAAATTCTAAATCAACCTAAGAAATAAATAAAACAGGAAAGGAATGAAAAAATAATTATAGATAAGAAACCAACAAAGATTAAATAGAATCCAAAAAAGTCAATCCAAAATATGGCAGGAAAGAGAATGCAGTCAAAACTGGGCAAACAAAACACATAGCAAGGTAGTAGTAATCAACACCCAGCTTACCTCAAGAATCACAGTAACTGTAAATTGTATAAATGCTCCAATATAAAGATAAATATTATCAAGTTGGATAAAAAGGTAAGACTCAAACATTTGCTACTTATATGAAATCCACTTTAAATATAAAGACACCAACAGGTCAAAAGTAAAAGTATGAAAGGAAAAATTATAGAGTATGCTAATACTAGCCGAAAGAAAGATGGAATACGTACACCAATATCAGACCAAATTGTGTTGAGAAGATCACTACCAGGGGCAAAGTACATATCGTAATGATAAAGAAATCATTTATCAAAGGGACAATAGTGCACGATTATATATTAATAATAGAGTTTTAAAATAAATGTAGTAAAGCCAATAGAACTGAAAAGTTGATAGTGACAGAGATTTCAACAGTTTTAATAATTGAATTGGCATATTTAACAAGTATATGGAAGACTTAAATGACATTTAAACCAGTAAGACCTAATTGGAATTTAGAAAACATTTCAAACAACTCCACATGTATTTTCTGTGTCTTCTGTTGTACACATGAAACACACACACACACACACACACACACACACACACTCCACTCATAATTGAGCCATTAAGTTATACTCCATTCAAAAGAACTCAAACCATACGAAGAATGCTCTAATACTTCAATGGAACTAATTAAAAATAAAACATAACCTACATAAGAGAAACTATCTAAACAAACTAAAGATCAAAAAAGTAGACAAAATAAAAATTAGGAAGTGTTTTAAACTGTATGACAGTGAACAAAATCTCAAAATCTATGAGATACAATCAAATAGGGGTTGGAAAGAAATTCTACAGCAATAAATATCTTCACTAGAAAATTATAAAGGTTTCAAATAAATGACTGCAGTTTTCACTTTACCTTGCCAAATTATAAAAAAAGAGAGCCAAATAATCCCATTACATGTAAAATAATTAATAAATAATGAAGATTAGAGTTAAAATTAATGCTGTATATAAGAGATAACAATAGAGAATAATCAGTTAAATAAAAAGCACTTCAAGATGAAAAAATAAAATTTATTAACTTCTAGCCAGACTGGTAAGGAACATAAGAGAGAAGCAAGTCTCAGTATCAAGTGTGAGAGAGGTGACATCACTATAGGACCTAAAAATATTAAGATACTGAGGAATATGGACAACTGTATACTTGTAAATTCAATGAGTTAGATGGCACCGACTAATTTTTTGAAAGACACAAAGAAGAAATAAATACATTCAATAACATATATCTATTTTAAAAATTGAATCTGTAATTTTCAGCTTTTCACAAGGAAAACTTCAGCCTGATTGCTTTCACTGATTTCCTTCAAACATTTAAGGAAGAAATAATGCCAATTTCATACAAACTCCTCCAGATAATTGAAGAAAGAGAATACTCTTGGTTTATTATATGAGACCTACATTACCCTGATTCCAAACCTAGATAAAAACCTTTTTTAAAAAAAGTAAATTATAGACAAACATCTATCATGCACATAGCTGCTCAAATTCTAAACAGTTTTACCAAATTGAATCTTATTTTTGACACAGAATATAGGTTGAGTTTAAATAAATCAATACAACTTGCCCTATTAACAAACTAAAATAGAAAACCATATATCATCTCAAGAAGCAGAAAAACTATCTGATAAAATCCAAAAGCCATTTCCCTGATAAAAAAGAAATTCTTAATGAATTAGAAATAGAAGGAAATTTTCTCAATGTGCTACTGTGCATCTATAAGAAAACTACAATTAACATACTGTTTAATGGTGAAAACTATGAAAGACTATGTTCTCCTTAAAATTTGAAATAAAGAAGAATGTACATTTTCACTACTTCTATTCAGCATCAAACTGGAGGTTCTGGCCACTGCAACTAGACAAGAAAAATAAAATAAAATGTGCCCATATGTCCATATCAAAAGAAAACATTAAAATGTATTTATTCACAGGTAATAATACCAAAATGATAACTTTTCTAAATACTATATTCATAATGCAAAAATAAAACTAATTTTCAAACTACATGGTAAAGAATATTTATGTAATAGATATGTGGAACAAAGAAAATGAAAGGGTAATTCATAATTTTAAAAATTAATTATATAGAGTGAAGAATATTGTGGTGTAGACAGGATTATTCAGGACTTCTCTAAATACGTCTTGTATAAATTTAACAATGGACCCAGGCACATGGTTGTAACACAAAAATTTTTTATTTCTAAAAATGTTAAAAGAAAATGAAACTAAAACCTAAATGTGTATTCAGCTGGTCACATAAGCACATGGAGAGGAAGACCAAAGGAACTTCAAAAATAGAATGCAGATCATATTGTTGATTTGAAAGAGTGCTGTTGTTATTCTGAGACTGTTGTGTATGAATTGTGGGGTAACGCAAGTGAGTAGCTATGTGATATGCAATCATTCCTGTTGCAAAGTAAGCATTCTCAGACATACTTAGAGAATTGGACTTCCACAAACTTGGAGGAATCTGACTGTTGTTACTCAGTGTTACAGAAATGCAGCATGGTGAGCCTGAAATACTTGGGAACGTCAAGTTATGTTTGGCTTCTAAGTAAATGTGAATCTATTATCTTTAGAAGTCTTTTAGGAAACAGAATATTGGTAGAAATAAGAGACAATGAAGTTACATTTCTCTGGAATGTAGAAAATATAATTAATAATAAGAGATGAGCCCACATTAAAAATAGTATGGTAAAGGCAAGAATCTCACAAACTCTGTGTTCAAACATTGGATCACTTAAGGGTGATTGAACTGAGGACTGTAAAATAGATAATCTCCATGGCCTCTGGAAGTTTCCAAACTCTGCCATGGTCCCAGTAAGGGCATAAGATGCCATTAACAGCCCACTCTTCCAGTTCAGTAGATTCATTAGTAATAGCCAACTCATCAGCAAATGCCCACTCTCACTTGAAAGGTGTACATATTTTAAAAGAATTAATTACATCCCAAGCTTCCACAACCAGACCACAGCACAACTTTGGCACCAATATGTTTATCTGGAAGGAAAAGTAATGGAGACTATATCATTAGAGAGGACAACTACAATAAAAATCTCAAGATTGGAAAGCCAGAGTGGTACCAATTTATCACAAGAGTCCACAAATTAAAGGTCACATTTGCCAGACATGAAATTCCTGAAAGGATTATCTGTGATGATGAGCCACAGTCATTCTCAGAAAAATTTCCAGATTTTGCCAAAACATGGGATTTTGAGTACTGCATAGTCAGTCCACAGTACCACAGAGCCAGGCCCTTCCCAAGGAAGTAGGATTAAAAAAAAAAAAAAAACTCCAAAGAATGAAAGTCTAAAACACACTGAACCAAGCTGAGACTAATGATAAAGTCCCCTGCCTCAGACTATTTGGAGCAAGGAATGCACTGTGGGCAACTTTCAATTCCCTTCCCCAGTTATTACAGCCCCATCATCTCCTCTCAGCTCTATCATCTATGCATGGAATGTGACTACCCACAGTAGTGAGTCTACTCCTCACACAAATATTGTAACACTGAATAAAAACAGATACAATAAGCAACACCACCATGATTTGGCTTAATCCCTCAGCCTGTGGGAAATCCTATCCCTTGGAAGCAATGGTTGACACCAAACATTGAAACAAAAGGTATTCTCGCTGGTGTTGATTTATGTTTAAGATGATGCCATAGCTCCACAGGGAACACACCAGAAAAACTCAAAAATTTGTTTAATTAGTTCAGCAACTGTGATTTAAGAATCTTCCATGGGCCTAGACCTGGGCTGGTGGAGCACAATTCGCCTCAGTCACAGCTTTGCTAGTGGTAAGAAGCAGAAATTACTCAAGCTCTCCTAAGGGGGAAAAGATGTTTTACTGAGTAGAATATAGGGATGTATTGTGGAATCTAAAAGCAAGCAATTTGTCTGACTCTCATGAGGAACATAATTAGGAACTGGAAAGATGTCAGGAGTCAAGGCAGATTGTGAACATCATCTCTACTCTTTTTTTTTTTTGTACATTATCACGTGTTTCCTCTCAGCTCATAGCATAAGATGATTGCTCATGGCAGCCAGTGTTCAGAATGACTGTCATTGATCTGCACAACCTTGTTAATTTCCTATATCTGGAGGGATTGAAAGTGGGGCAGATCCTGCGACTCACTTCCAATCTAGAATGCAGCAATGGCAATAATGTATCACTTCCAAGATTAGGTATACAGATGTGGCTTCCATCCCAAACACTTTCACTCTCTTGAAACCAACTGCTATATTATGACCTGCCCCATGAAGACACCTACATGCAAGTACCGATGAGTTCTCCAAGCCAAAGTCAGTGAAGAACTGTGGTCTGCTGTCCAACAGCCTCTGAGAAGCTAAATCTGGCAACAATACCATGAATGACTGAACTTGGGAGAAGACCCCACCACAGTCTAGCTCTATGGTAAGAATGCTACCCTCTTGAACACTTCAATGGAAAGCTTGTGAGAGATCCTGGGCATAGGCACCTACCTCACACACATTCAGATTCCTGACTCACAAAAAGTGGCATAAAGAATATGCATTGCAAAAAATTATTAAGTTTGGAGGCAAATTTTTATATGTAGATAACTAATATAGATACACTAACAATACCTAGCTGTATGAGAGTGGCTTGGGACAGGGTGATGGATAAAGATCAAAAGAGCCTTGGTGATCATGTTTAAAGAAAGGCTAAGTCACTTCAAACATATTTTTAGTAGAAATCTGGACAATAAGAATCCTCCCAGTGAGGGCTTTGTAAAGTAAGTTAGGAACAAAGAATATTCTTGAAAAAAAAGTGTTTTTTTTCAATTAAGTAAAAGAAAACTATTAGAAGAAAAAATTACTAAAGATGAAAGACTTCTCTGTAATCAGCAAAACCCTGGTTAAACAAAGTTGAGAAAAGAGCTTCTCATTCCTCTCCTTGGTAGCAAAGTTTTCTGACCCATAAAGTTTGTATAACCAAATGCTGACCCTGTGAGTGGACAGGGAAGAAAGGAAATAGCAAAGATGAGAACTTAGAGTAAAAAGAAGTGGAAGGGGAAAAGAAAATGAGAAATATGTAAGAAAGTGTTTAAAGTCTAGAAGAAATAGGTGACATAATCTGATGATTTCTAGCACTAACTTATACCTAGTTTTGAAAGTAAAAATTAAAAATTGGAGAAAAATTTTCAGAATGGTGCTTCCAGTCTGTCAGCGAAGTAAACTGGGAATCTCCTGAAGATTCCTTGGCTTCGTAGCACCAGGGCTTACTGAAGTGGGATAGAAAGTAGCCAGAATCATTAACTGTATAACCCCACTCTTTCCCCAATTCCTCACCAAAAATGTTTTTCATCGAAGTTTTAGTGTGAACCCTGTCACATGCACGGGCAGTTCACAGTGATAATACAATCATTACTAACAATATCAGCAATGGCCACTGTGTGAGCCTTGGTCAAGACTTATGCATGGAAGTAAGGATCTTTGGTCAATAATGTTATTAAATTCTCACAATAGTTCAATAATGTGGGTACTATTAAACCATTCAGTAGATAAGCAAACTCATCTGAAGCTGAGAAACATTTGCAAAACTTGCCCAAGAATGCATACATGGAAAACATAAAGGATAGAACTTGAACTAACTTCAAAGTCCATGACCACTGTGTTCAACAGCCTGCTGTAAGATTTCCTTTGCTGATCATTTATATCATTGTACTACTGGTTATGCTTACTTATCTCATTAGACTACCACTACATCCTCTAAGGTTTGCTTTCATTTTACAAAGGGAGAATCTGAACAAATCTAGTGATCACCAAGCTATTGTGTTCATTGCCTTCCAGCTAAATTCAGCCACTATTTAAGTCACCAACATGTGCAAAGTGAATATTTAATAAGAACAAGCTTTGTAGACAATGTGTTTTATGGTGACCATAATTGGAGAACAATGTACAAATATCACACAGAGAACCCCTGATTACATAGAATACTGAACTTATGGTGAGCTGTTAATCTTTTTCTCATTTCTCAGGGTCAAAGCGGACACCTTCCTTGGACTCTACACAGAAGTCAGTGAGTGTTTTCAGGCATAAGCAAAACAGATGTGGCTGCTGGGGTACAGGGGAAGGTGAAAATCAGCATATAGCCTGTTGTGCTTATATTGTTTTCTGTTGACATCTGATACGACTCTTCTCATCTGTGTTTACATGTCCGTTCATCTGGTTCAACTAGACAGGATTTTAATAATATTATTGATGGTTGCTATAATGACAACCATATAAATATACTTTGACTATGAAATTATGACAAGTATTTGGTTGATCACTGTCTGTAAATTGCATCAGAGAGATGGTCTCCAGGGGTGAAAGGAAATAGAACAGGACATCACCAAAGGACATGTGCTTTGATCTTATTAGGGAAATTTACATGGTGATTTCTCCTGCAAAAATTCTTTTCCAGGGGTTTCCTCTGGAATTTTGGAGCTGTTTGTCCTTTGAAGAAAAGCCAGTAACTTAACCAAAGACTCCTCCTAAACTATAAATAGTATTCCGACTTTGCAGCCTCCATTTTTATCGCTCACTCTCTCCTAACCTCAGTCTCTTCAGTATTCAGGGCATTAATTGAACAAAGTCAAATCCTGGAAATTAGTTGAGTTTCCTTTGTTGCTCTTAGCTCTGGCATCTTATCTGACATACTTTGAGACAGCAGATACTTGTTAAAATTTTCATGGGATATTATGATACAGGAGAAAAAGAGGCAAAATGATAAATATGGAAGATTCACAATGGAATATTTGCCACTGAGGAATCTGGGAATCTTGCTTAAAGTGTATGGAAGCTGAGAGAGTTCCCAAGACCTAGATATTCTAAAACTAGGAAAATCCAGGGAAAACCAGGATAAGTTAGCCACTTTATGAAGTGAATCCGAGAAAGTCACTTTACCTAAATAGACTTCATGTCTTCTAATTATGAAAGGGAAAGACAAATTTGAGACATTTGTAGGAAAATGGATGCACCTATAAAGATAATATTTATTGAAATGAATGAGACGTGCAAACTTGAATATCATATGGTATTTCTCACCTGAGTAAGGCAAGGTACAAATTAAGAGAGAAATAAAAGAAGGATAGAATGAGACAAGAGAATGACTCTTGCAGATGAGCAGGGGTCCAGGGACCAAGGGCAAGGGGTGAGGAGGAGGGAATGGAGAAATAGGTAAACAGAAGTCATGTACAAGGTCCTAATAACCTCAGTGAATGTGGATATTATATACCATAAACATGAACTAAGATTAATAATATCAACAAGAATGAAAAAGGGGGAAAAGAAACTAGAGGAGAGAGGGAGGGGGAGGGAAGGGGATTAAACAAAGAAACTATATTCATACATGTACCAAGTCCTCAAGATGACTGTACTACAGTCATCTTGTACTACAAACATGTACTGATAAAATAAAATCTTAAAAATGAAATAATTGATTATAATTTTAATTCCCTTTCCTTAATTCACAGTAACCCATATCCACTAGAACAAGGATAATACAAAGAATCTATTCTAAAGGTTTACAAAGATGCCAACCATGACTGATTAAAGGATTATAAAGATGCCAACCATGACTGATCTGAGAACACTAGCTCTAGAAAGACAGGGAATTTAAACTCTTTGGCCACACACCTGAACATCCATGACCTCAAAAGTTTCTGTCTGGGGACACCTGGACTCACTGAGACAAAGGAGCACCATTTAACAAATTGGCTCCCTCTCTGTACCTAAGGGATTCTCAAGATATAGCTTACATTCTGGAAAGACTTGGTTCAGTTAATATTGAATAACCAATTGTATAACTCCCAATACAAAACCAGATATTTGGTAAGATGTGTTCAGTAAAATGTTTTTATTGCAAGAGGTTACAACCTAAACACAGCAAAGAAGACAGCATGTAGAGGTGGTACATCTGATGCATTGGTTGAGAAGGGACTGAGAGAGGTTATGAAGAGACAGCCTAGTTCTTCTGCAGCTCTTCCTGCCATCATTCCTCTTCCATAACACATGAGCAGTGGTTGGGCTTAGAAACGCCACTTACTATCTTAAGAGAAATGAAGTGCTGAGAATTACAGATAATTGCAGAGGAGGGTTGTATGCAAAATCAACTCCTCTCCTCCCAGTTTAGAATATAATAATAGGAAACACTTTTCACCTGGTCCAGCCACCCCAGTTAATAAGGAAAAACATCCTCTACTCAAAGCACTATGAAAACTTATGGTCTTCAAGAGGATGAGAAAAAGGGAACAACTGTGACAAAGTGAGGCAACCAATAATTCACGGCTATATTTTCTGGGTTTAGGAAGGTTTGAGCCATGGGTTGAACAGTCTCCCCTAAAATGATGTGCTGAAATTGTAACCCCTAGTACCTGTTTAGTTTCTGTCTGAGGGCACCTGGACTCACTGAGACAATGGAGTAGGTACTATTCCAGTAACTATTGTCCTCATAAGAAGTGGAAATTTAGCTGGGCATGGTGATGAATGCCGCCTAGCACTCAGAAGGCTGAGGACAAAGGACCTAGAGTTTAAAGCCTGCCTAAGCTATACAGTGAGATCCTGTCACCAAAAAGGAAAAAAAGAAAATTTAGACACAGAGACACACAAGGACATCCTGTGCTGACAAACACAGAAGTTAGACAAATGCATCATAAAATTGAGGAATGCCAAGAATTACCACAAACCACTAGAAGACGGAAAAAGGCATGAAACGCTTTCCTCTCAAAAGGAACCAATGTCTCCAATACCTTGAGTTTGGACTTTTGGTCTCCAAACTATAAGAGAATAAACTTCTATTTTTTTTTCCCATACTGGGGGTTGAACTCAGTGTCTTTGAATTGAGCTACTTCTCCAGATTTTTTTTTTTTTTGAGAGAGGGTCCCACTAAGCCCACAAATTTTCCAAACTGGAGTTGAACTTGCAGTCCTCCTGCCTCAGCCTCCTACAGAGCTGAGATTACACTCCCAGCCTAAACTTTTATTGTTTTGAGATACTCACTTTGTAGCAATGGGTCTCATGCACCCCAGGACACTAATATCAAAGGCCAAGCCCTACCCTTTGCAAAATACTGTAGAAGGAACTCTAGAATGTGAAATTCTTGCCTAGCTACTGTACTTGTCCCATTTCATCATGTTCACTTTCCCATGATCCTCTAGACCTGCTACAGTGTTATGGTTTGTGTGTGGGTGGCCCCCCAAGCCTCATGCAGTCATGAAAGCAGTTAAGTCTAGCATTTGTGATTGGTTCATTGTATAGTGCTGGGATTGGTGGTGTGAGCACTGCTCCCACCCAGGGGAAAGAGCTGGTATACAATATAAGGGAGGGAAGAAGGCATGCTTTCCCCTCTTTTTGCCCATTTCACTTTTGTAGCTTGCAGCCGCCATGAATAACTGCCCCTCAGCCAAGCCATCCTGCCTTGGAGCCAGCTGAGTATGGACTGAAACCTCCAAAACTTTGAGATAAATAAACCTTTCCTTCCTTCATTTTGGGTGTCAGGTATTTTGTCTCGACAACAAGAGAAAAGTAACCATGACATACAAACTTAATACTAATGTCCAAATCTTTCAGTGGCTCCCCACAACTTGGACAAGACAAAAACAGACCTCAAAGCAGTGCCAGATGGGGGCACTCTCCCCTTTAGTCTCCTCTCCTACCTCATTCACTATAATTACATTCTCTTAAGACTATCCTCCTTAAAACTGATGGACTAAAAAAAAATAATTCAGGAATAAACAGATATTGAATGAAATTTATTAAAGAAAAGAAAAATAAAAAGAAAAGAAACCCTTGTTTCTCAAACTTTAGTGAATTCACACAAATTTGGTTTTTGCTAGTGTGAAGACTCAAATACCACCTCTGCAGGAAGCCTTTGTTCACTCCTGTGTTATAATGAAGAATTTGGTCTTCAAATTGTGATACAGAGATGCAAATGCCCTTGAAATTTCCTGAGTGACAGCAGTGTCTTTGTTATGCTAATGATGTGACCCATGGAGGGTCCCTAGGTGATTTTAGGACTGGGAATTATCACTTTCAGTGATTAGACTGCCAAGTAGGGGAGAGGAATTTGAGACTACCTCACACAGCCAATGATTTAATCAACCATGTCTGTGTAATGAAGCCCCAACACAAACTCTGGACACCGGGACTCAATGAGCTTCTGGTCATTGAACATTGATGTGCCACAGGAGTTGTGATACATAAGGACAAGGTATAAAACCCTATTCTCTCTCCCAGGCCTCACCCTGATTACATCCTCTATAATAAAACTATAATCATAAATCCAGGATGCCCATGGACCCTACAAATTATTCCAACAAATTATTGAATCTGAGGTGTCATAAAAACCTCCAAATTTACAGCCACTCAGCCAGGGGATCTGCAACCCCTAGAAGGTACCTGGGCCCTCAGATGAGACAGTCTTCCAGCAGATTGACCCTTTAACCAGTGAAGTCTAAGGTTAACTCCAGACAATTAGCATCAGAACTATGCTGTACTATACTTAGTTGAGTTGTGAAATGGAATAAATCTCTATGGCTCCTCTCTACCTCTTCAGTTCATGCAGGAGTCTATGGTTTTTAATTGCTAATATATCATTTTGATACATAATAAGTACATTCATCTTGGGAAACTGATACATACTGATCATTTTTACTTCCCATTCCCCTCCCCATCCTCCCATCTCCCCCCTTTTCCAGATCTCCTTCTCATCTTCACAAAGTCTACCTCCCTGTTTCCTACCATCTTCTTTTCATTTTGTTCTTTATTCACATTTTGGACTTCTCATATGAGAGAAACCATGTGATACTTACCCAGAGTTTTGCAGCCATAAACATCACTGTGTATGTATCACTGTAGTACAATGACTTTAACTCTTTCAAGAAGATGCCCAGAAATGGAATGGCTAGGTCAAATAGAATTTCTATTTTTAGTATTTTGAGGAATCTCCATACTGATCTCCATCATGATTGTACTAGTTTACATTTCCGCCAACAATGTAGAAAGTTATTTTTTCCACACAACCTCACCTGCATTTGCTGTTCTTTGAGTTCTTGAAGATAGCCATTGAGTAAGAAGGAATCTCTCAGTGTTGTTTTGGTTTATATTTTTCTAATGGACAAAGATGCTTTTTTCATGCACTTATTGGCTACTTGTACATCTTCTTTTGAAAAGTTTCTACTTATTTCCATTGCCCATTTTTTGTACTTTGTTTTTTGTTTGTTTTTTGTAATTCTTTGTATATTCTAGATATTAGCCCTCTGTATGACTAGCTAGCAAAAATGTTTTCCCATTCTGTAGGTTGTTTCTTTGCTCTGTTGTTTCCTGTACTGTGCAGAAGGTTTAGCTTGATATAATCCCATATATTGATTTTTGGTGATATTTCTTATGAAATTGGGGTTCTATTCAGGAAGTTCTTGCTTAGACCTATGTCTTTAAGAGGTTTCTCAATTTTATTTTCCAAAAAATTCAGTGTTTGTTTTTATGTGTAGGTCTTTGATCCATTTTGATTTGATTTTGTAACACAGTGTGAGATGTGGGTCTAGCTTTTGCCTTCTGCATGTGGATAACTAGTTTCCCCAGCATCATTTGTTAAAAAGACTGTCTTTTCTCCAGCATGTGTTTTTGGTCCCTTTGTTAAAATCATATGGCTATATTGTGTTTCGTTTTGTTTTTGCATGACCACAAAGAATCTTCCTCCAAAATCAATCCATGTTCTGTGAGTGAGGCTAATCTGATTTATTCAGCTCCAGAGTAAACATTTGACCCAAACCTGACCACCGAGAGTATCCCATCTCCTCTTATTACTTAGGATGCGCATATGATTCTAGCCAGTACAATATTAGCTTGACAGAAAACCCCAAGTTGCTAAATTGGTAAGATATAAGATCACAGATGCCTGATTCATCCTTGATGCCATTTGTAGATACTGTTTGAAATTTATGTCAACACAAATGAAAGAAGAGCTGAGAGATATTATCCTGACAACAGTTTTTTGAGACTCTGAATATACTTTCTAGTTATGAGAATTGGCAAATTCTTTTATTCAAACTGGTTTAAACTAAGAATTCTGTCACTCCCAATCAAGAGAATCCTGACAGTAAACCATCCTTATAAAGCACACCCATCACTCTCATTTCTACCATCCCGCTCAATAAAATTGTTGATTCATTTGCCTATCCCAGCCTCTAGACTACAAGCTCAAAATAGTGACTGCATTGCATCTATCTTTAATGTCCCTAATGCTTACTTCAGAGTCTAGAATAATAATTCCAGTATGTTTTTGATCAAATGTCATGTCCAACCACCTCTTTTGCAAGTGTTCATTTCTTCCCTTCTAACCCCCTTTTCTCCTTCTGAACTTATTCAAAACAATATCAATTCCAGATAACAGAGGAGAAAATTCACCAGCCTAAGAGTGGGAAGAATTGAATTGTACCTGTTTCTGCATTTTTCCAGACATATAACCTTAAATGGTTCTGTTATTTTTTTTCAGTCTCAGTTTTCTCATCTGTGAAGTAATACCTCAAAATCCTCCAAAGACAAACCTTTGTCGATTCTAATACCTGCTAAGTAACTAATAAGAAACTAAAGTAAGGGCCAGGGATCTAGCTCAGTGGCCTAAGTGCCTGCCTGGCAAGCGCAAGGTCATGAGTTCAATCCCTGGTGCTGCAAAAAAAAAAAAAAAAAAAAAAAAAAAAAAAAAAGAAGTAGTATTAAAAAAAATTTATAAGAAACTAAAGTAGCAACTGCTATGAGCTCAGTAGAGTTTTCCACAGAATAGCTCCATCTTAATAGATGATACCTAAAGTAGGTAATCAAAGGCTTAAAGAAATGAAGCTGCAAACGTGGAATGCTAAAGTTATAGAGAGACACACTGAAGGATGTGCCTAGCTCAGTACCCTTTTATATCACTTCATATCCTGGGATTCACTACTGAAACCACTATCTCAAAGACTCAGGGCAAGACTAATGCAAAAGGTGAAATTGTATATCGAGGCTATTCTGTGTAAATATTCAAATCAAATCATCCGAATTAAACATAAACTACAACTTGCCAAAATCCACCCATTGGGCAAGTGGCTGACTCCACAGCACTGGCACTATGGCCCCAAACCCAACAATAGAAAACCATGGTAGAACCCAGTGAAGGAAGCAGGCTATGTCTGTCAATTCTTACCAAACAGGATTAAGACCTAGACCTGTTTTCCACTTAGGAAATTGCCAGGATCTCAAACTTCTGATTAACAACATATTTTCCTGAAGGTCTGAACTGAAATGTCTTTACTTTGAGCCAGATTTTACTCAAGGACAAAGCTATGGAATACTTTCAAAAGAAAAACCATTAAAATGCACACTTGTGCGAATCTCGTGTACCCAAGAGCCCCCTGCCCATTCAGCCTGAGTCCTGCCAGGGAACCAAGAAAGCGAATGGTGATAGAGGCTGCTTTTGTTCTGACCTGAGCATGAGGCCAAGCCTTGAGGAATAGAAGCATGTGGTGTGAAGAGGATAACTCCAATTTTGCAGCCCTCAGATTGCACTGCTATATTCCTAGGGGACAGGAGGGGATGGCTACTGAAAAAGAGAGGAGAAAATACACAGCAAGGGAGATATTTTTCAAATTTTTGTACTAGACTACCTTCACACCTTACAATTTTCACACTTTTCTTCTGAAAAGCACCAAATGACACTATGAGGGGATTTTCAGGGATAGCTTTAAGCTGCAGGTCAAATGCAAGACTGCTCATGAGAAAGTTCCTTTTTAAAATTCCAGAGGAAACTGGGGATATAGCTCAGTGCCACAGACCCTGCATGACAAACGTGAGGTCATGAGTTCGATTCCTGGTACCAAAACAAAAACAAAATTCCAGTGGGAAACTACTCGTACCCCCTGACCAAAGTCCTAGGTCCCCCGGAAGCTCCCCCATGTACCCTTAGAACTTTAAGCCCTCAGTTTAAGACTTCAGTCTCTTTTATAATGCATGTTCTTATAGGAAAGTAACATTTCAACCCAGTAGCAGCTACTTTAACCCTAAAGTAGAAAGTTCCTATTCTTTACTAAAGTAACTCTGATGAATGAGGGAATCCAGGAGGAAAGAAAAGAAGGAGAGCAGTAAATGAGAAAGAGTGACACCAAACAAACTTATGCACAAGAGAAAAAGGAGGTTGCGCTATGTTCACAACTTTGAAAAAATTGTTCTAAAATCACAAGTTTTTTTTCTTAGTTTCCCTATTTTACTAGTGCATGTCTGTAATGCAGAACATTGATGTTGATTTGGGGGAACTGGCATGTACCTTCAGGATGTCTTGAGCATTTTCCAATCCTTTACACCCACATCCCTCTCTTCTTCCTACCGCTGATCCCTTTCCCCATCTCCAAAAGTCTACCTTTTAGTTTACAATCATGTTTCATTTATTTATTTATATTTTAGAAATGCAAGAAAAAATGTGATATTTAACAGTCTAAGCCTGGCTGGGTTCATTCCGCATAATGCTCCCCTGTTTTATCCATTTTCCTCCAAATGACACACAAAATCAGAAGTTTCAAACATGATCCTTGGAAAGTGTCTACCAATAGGCACTAACAAATCAACTAAACATCATTCCTGGGGAGAATCCCTACAACTCGTAGTATGAAATCTTGCATTGGCATCACAGGAAGTGTTTCTTCCATCTTCAAAAATAACCAGAAAAGTCTCCCACCTGAATTGCCTGTTTCTTTCTCTCCCTCCACAGAGGCATAATCTGGGACTGATTCAGAGATAATTAAAGAGTCTTTCCCTTCTATGCAGACTGTGGAAGGCCACGGCTCCTTCTTCCCTACTTTGCAGTTCTTGGGCTTCTACAACCCAGTCTTGATTCTGCAGCCTCTGGATTCTTTAGCAGTGCCCACACACGCTAGGAAAGACTGCCAATTTTCTCTTGGGGTACGAGCTCCCTCTGGTGATGGACATCTGTATTGCGATCTAACCGCTCC
>RJWT010002012.1:0-43481 GCA_004365215.1 Cuniculus paca | reverse complement strand
TACTTTTTTTTTTTTTCTGGCTCCCTGTCACATAGAGCATTGTTCTCTCTCCTTTGACTTTCAGTCTATGAATTTTCTTTCTAGTTAAATGTGTTTCTTGCATAGAGCATATTGATGGATCCTGTCTTCTGATCCACTCTGCCTATGTTTCTTTCTATTGGTGCATTGAAGCCATCTACATTAATAGTTATGGCCATCTTCAACTGCATTGTCTCTGCCATGCTATTTTCCTGTCATTGGCTCCCTATTTTTTTCCTCTATTCAACTGTATGACACCACTTTTCCTGAGACCATGGTCATTGTGACCTCTCTCTAGAATATTTTTTAGTATTCATTGTAGGGTTGGTTTGGTGGTCATGAGTTCCTTGAGGTGTTCTTTGTTATGGAAGCATCTTGTTTCTCCATTAATTTTTGAAAGATAGTTTTGCAGGGTACATCAGTCTGGGTTGGAAGTTGTTTTCTTTCAGGACTTGCAATACTTCATTCCAGCCTCTTTTTGACTTGATGGTTTGTGTTGAGAAATCTGTTGTGATTCTTATGGGTTTTCCTTTATAGGTGATCTATTTCTTTTCTCTAACAGCTTTAATATTCTCTTCTTGTGTTGAATTCCTGGGATCTTGATTATTATATGTGTAGGTGTAGATTTGTTTTGGTTATGGCTAGCTGGAGTTCTATATGCCTCACTTATTTGAATGTCACTTCCTTTCCCCATGCTTGGGCAGTTCTCTGAAATTATTTCTGTAAATAGACTCCTGAGGTCATTTGTCTAGACCCCTGCTTTTTCACTCACATCTTTCATACTTATGTTTCTTTGAGTTGTCTTTCAGCCATTGAATTGTTACTTCCTGATTGCTTTTTTTTTTAAGAAATCTTTCCTTTTGCAATCACAAGCTGAAAACCTGTCTTCAAAACTTGAAAATCTACCTTCAGTTTCTTTCAAATGGTTTTGCCAGCTTTCAGTGGAGTTTTTAATTTCCTGGATATCTCTTTGAAGCTGTTTCATGCATTCTAAATCTCTCTTATATTGTTCATTCATGGTTTCCCTCATTTTCCTATGCTCCTCTTTTTTTTTTTTGTCTATGTCTTCTTTAGAGATGCTTAGCAATTCTTTTATTATGTTTTTTTCATTTCTTCTTTTACCTGAGTTAGTATTTCTGTTCTATTTTCTTTCATAGCCTCATGAAGTTATTTCTTTACTTCCATTGACATCACTTCAGACATTTCAGGTGGGGGACTCTGGATCTCTTCCGTGTTTACCTCTGCTGGACTTGAGCTGCTTGGATTGGACACCAGAGACTGCCTTTTCCTTCTTTGTCTTGACATATTCCTGGGTTCCTCTGGACACATGGATAGTGGGGTCCCAGGCACTTCCTGCATTGGCTACAAATTCTCTGAAGTGAGATTATTTGGCTCCCCTATAGCTGGTGAAATGTGTGCAGAAGGAGGCCTGCTGTAATTGTGGACTGAGTTGAGTGCCAGCCCACAATGGTCCTTGGAGTGTGCAAGGGGGTGGAGCTTGCCGGGGCCTGCCTACCTGAGCTGGAGAGGAGCCTACACAATGGCCTCTGGAATGTGCAGGGGGGTGGGACTCAGTCCAAGCAATTTCCATGGGTCTGCACCCAACTAGGAGCTGCTAGAGAAAGCTGGCAGCAGTTTTGGTTCTGGGCTTATCCTGCCCAACTCCAAAATCATTCCTGGCCAATCGCTCTCTCCCCTGGAAGGACTGAGTCCTCTGCACTCACTGCCAGCCAGGGCAGTCTTCCACATCCACCATTCTCTTCCACCACTGTGTCTCTTTGCAAAGGCTGCTAGGGTCTCCAGCAGCCAGTGTTACTATGATACTGTGTGTCCTCAGGCTCCAACAGCTCCTCTCACTTGGTGAGTCTGGCTCCAGGCCAAGGTGCCACCAGCTACCACCTTTTTCTTCATTTAAGTTTTTCTTTTCATTCTCTCTGTGGGCTTTAATTCACATTTTAGATTCTTCCTGGGTCCAGGGGACCCACTTCTTTCCTTCTTGTTTTCCCCATGATGCTATATTTCAGCATCTGATTTGTGTCTCTCAGAGACTGTTTACTGTGCTGCTTACTGTTCTGCCATCTTCCTGGAAGTCTCACAGGTTATTTTTTTATAACAATATTAATACAGGTATTTTACATCAACTACCTGTGTACATGTCTTTGTTTATTTAATTTTGATGAAAATTTATGTATTTCTTCAACACTTGAAAGATTTTCCTGAGGAGTATGAAATTTGAAGATGGTCTTTAAATAAAGAGTTTAAAATGCTATTTCATTCTTATTTACTTTCCATACTTTCTTCTGAGGAATCACTTTCAAGTTAATGCAGTTTTGCTTTCTCTCATTGTTTTTTTTTTTGCAGCACCAGGGATTGAACTCATGACCTTCTGCTTGCCAGGCAGGTGCTTAGGCCACTGAGCTAGATCCCTGGCCCTTGTCTTTTTGAGACAGGGTCTCACTATGCCTTGAGCTCACTTTGTAGCCCAGGCTGGTGTCAAACTCACAATGATCCGCCTGTCTCAGCCTCCCGAGTGCTGGGATTACAGGCGTGAGCCACCACGCCCGGCCTTTCTCTCATTGTTTTCAGTTTGTGCTTTCTTTTTTATAGTTTTCTTATTACAGATCTGAGTGTAATTTTCTTTCCAGTTAAATTTCATGAATTTGACTTAATCCGTAACTGTAAAACAAAAAAGCTCTTGGAATTTGTCTCTTAAAATGTTGCACTCCCCTTGTCTTTCATTTTTTACAAATTTCAAGCTTTAATCAGATTATAAGTTCTTCTAACTATTAATATTTATTTTTTACAGTTGGAATTTTTCTGTGCTTCTCCATGGACATGCTTTATTGAGTTTCAGTTCACTAATTCTCTCTTTTGCTATTTCCAACAGACTGTTTTACCTTTTCCTTTCTTAGTTTCTTTCCTTCTAATAATTTTTTGTTGTCATTTGTTTTTACATTTATATTTTTTTATTTTCATAGCTTCTCATTCTTAGAAGAAATCATCTCAGAATCTCTGGTTGACCAATTGTTCCCTAAAGATGTCCATGCTCTTACATGATTAAAATGACTTTCAAATGGTCATGTAAGAGGAAGGCATGGAGTCAGAGGGAAGAGGCCAATGAGAGCATGGAAGCAGAAGCTACACTAATGAGGCCACAAAACAAAGAAAGCAAAGCAACCTCTAAGGACTAGAAAGTCAAGAGAATGATTTTCTACCTTTAGAAGGAATCTTCCTGGAAGACACTTAGATTTTGTCCACATTATAGTTATTCTGGATTTCTGATCATCACAAGTACAAAATAATGGCTTTGTTATTTAATTTCTAAGTCTGCAATGATTTGTCAAAGCAGCAACAGGAAATTAATACATGCTCTATATTTTAAAACTTGTTTATTTACCCAATAGTTATTTTACAGTTTATGTCTGATAATGATAATTGCTTGTTATGACTGAACCAGTTCATGGTTATCTGTACTACCTGGCTTCTGTTTAATGTTATGTCTATTGCTTTGGGTTTGAACTTTCATTACTGTATAAAACATTTCAATTTTGTACAGAAACATAGATTATTTGATTTTTCTGCATTCATGTTACTATTTTATGCTGCTAGTTAGCTATAGTCAGTTAATTAAAATTAACCCAAGAAATTTGTAAATTGACCTGATACTTTTACTTTGGTAATGTTCCTTCTACACATATTTCTCCACATTAGTGTGCAGCTATCCAGTTGAGAGCCTGCAGGTGCTTATACCTGCTGTCCTCCTGAACCCATTTTAACTCCTTCGTATCATGACAACATGGAAAACATCACTCTAATTTTTCTCACTTTCTTTGGTTGTTGTCTCTTCTTTTTCAACTGAACAGTATGGAATTAATCAATGAATTGGGCTCACTTCCCTGTGTCTCCCATCTCTCCTGTGTTTTGATCATTTAAATGCTGTCAGCCTTGCTAGTGTGACACATTAATTTTCTTTTCTTAAATTACATGAGGTTTTCAAGCATCCTGCTTGTTGTTGTACCTATTAGATTACATTATTTAGCTAGTTTTCCAGTTACTCATTCTTTGCCAAACTTCATCAAATGTCTTGAATGCTCAACTTTATAGACCTCATTTATTTAAGCTTTCTGATAGCACCACATATTATATATACTACTTTCATTTCACGGATGTAAACTGTGAAGCCCAGAGAGGTCATAGAATAGACCGAAAATAATCTTCAGTCACTTTGCTGTGAAGAAATGCCTTCTGGATGTTACTGCAAACAAATATAAAAGATTAAATTTATAAGTTAAAATTGTATTTTACTTCTTCAAATATGAATATATTTTTATTCTCTGAAAACAATAAGAGATAAAGTATTTTTGAATTTTGAATATTAATTTTATTTGATGAAATTTTAGCAGTAGCAGTAAACAATTGTTTCCAGATCATAAGACTTCATTAAGATGAGCTTGTTCTTTCTTAAGTAAGCATTTTTTAATAACATCAGTAGTAATTCACAGGCTATCAGATAGAAAGCAACATAGCTCAATTTACAACTTTTATGAAAAATTTTATGCAATGGCACACTATAATGGACAGTAACTGCATTGTTGTATCTTCTTCTGACATATCACTTTCAGAGTTTTATATTTTCTTGTCTTGTACCCTAAATAAATATTCTGTACTTGTATATCTTGCTTCTTTTTCTGGGTAGGGGGAATAGGTTTTGAGAAAGGAACACATAGAAGTGCCTACGCTGTGAAGAATATATAAAACAAGCAAAATGTCTTAAAAGGTTAAGATAAACTCCAGAATAATAGGGAGATAATTTTAACCAGAACAAACAAGAAAGAATCAGGGAGGGAGATGGTAATACTATGTTGTCATAGTTAAGATTGTAAGACAGTGAACAAACCAGTAGTTCTGTGCTGAATTTCAAAGGGAACTAAACAATAAAGTGGGTTTGTGTGAACTAGAAAGCAAGAATGGCTGATATTTAAGTTTTGTAGCTTAATATAGTCTCAAACTTTTTCTGTAAAACACATTAAAGTACTAACAAGAAGACTAATGTGATTTAACTAGGAAATATAGGTGAGTCCAGTATCATAGCAGGTATTGACATTTAAATATTGACATATAAATCAATACTGTTGACTTGGATTTTGGAGAATGTGGGAATGATCATTCAAAAGTTAAGAGTTTGTATAAATAACACTTACTATAGCCAAACACTTATTCCTTATTTATTAGTGAAAGTCAACAAGCCAAACAGAGCAAAACAACAGATAATATGAGACTGAGGAAACATTGAACATTGTAAAATAGTGGTCTCGCTCGATTCCTTGCTGCATGACTTAGCTGAGAACTCTCCCCCAAAATCAGTTCCCATTCTTCTAGGAACCATGCCCAACTGGTGTTTCTGCCACAACTCAAACCCCTTATTTTCTGTCTTCTTTTTCAACTCTAAGAATTATATCCTAAATCAATACTGGTGAACAGTTTAGAGCTTTCAGTGACACAGTCTGCTGCAGCATGCATGTTGTAGGCTCACCACTATGGTTCTAGATTCTCTTCTCTGTTTCATGAATAAAGTCTGTAATGCAAATACGCTGCTTTCAGATATTTCAGTACTTACTTTATGAGCTATTGTGCCCTTAAATTATTTACAGAACTACAATCAGAAATCAATAGAGAGGGTTCAATTACTAAATTATTAATTATATATAATAAATTACATAAACTTCTAAGTAAAATAAGCAAGGCCTTTTTCTCTTCCCTTGGAAATAAAACCAACAAAATGAATAGGTTGCCTTTGATTAGTTTCTTAGATAATAAATACACCTGGAATATGTGTGAATTTAATCATTAAACACAAAAGGAACAACTTCTTTCCAGCTACTCGCCTCTGAGGGGAGATAAATGCCAGCTCTTGTCTTTTTGTTCACCTAATTTTTACACATGTATGAAGATGAGAAAGAGGCTGGCACATATTTCTTCTGCTTCCATTGCTCAATCAGCTGTGAGAGGCTCTACAGAGTGCTTTCTGTTCTAACATGGACCTTAGCTTACTTAATCCTGTTCTACCAAGATCAAGTCATAAATTCATAAATCAGTATCTTGAATAGCATATTCACCTGTTGGTAGTTAAGTGTTACCAGAGAACATGTAATACATATAACTCTTCTATGGTATAATTGAGACATTCATATATCCAAAAGATATGGTAGTAGACTTTTAAGGTAAAAATAATAGCATGTGTTTTGAAATTTTATTTTGGCAATTATGTGATATATACTGTATAAATCACACAGGATATACCAGACTTTCTAGATGATCACTGAGACATTTTGCTCATTTAGTAATGCATTTATGTTTTACTCAATGAGCAAAAAATATGTAAAGAAGCATATGTACAACATTCCACTATTTAGAAGTCCAAAAATAAATATAGAGATAAAACCAAAGAAGTCAGTGAGAAACACCATAAAGTGGGGAAAACAAAGGAAAGCAAAATACTGATGATAAAATGAAATTTTTCAAGTATGTGCCACATTAAAATTCACTTATCCTACCAGAATACTATTCATTGTTCAGAGTGGTGAAAGACAAGAATTTCCCACTGGTCTTTGCTAAAAATAATGTCATTATTAACCATACCACAGTGGCATATCAGCATATTTTATGAAAACAGAAATTTTATGTTGATAAAACACGAATTCAAGACAAAATCTTGGTATAAGTTAACAAAAGTCTTAAAAAAATCTCTTCCCAAATTTTGATGTTAAAGTTAAGCAGAGAATGGAATGGTGTCTACAAGGGTATTATGGGATTAAACAGAAGTTGTTCTGAAATGTCAGCTTTAATGTTTTAAGATAGTAGGCAGAGAGAAGGAAAGTTGGAAAAAGGAAACTCATGTATTACAGTGGCTCCAAATGAACCACGATATATGAAAAATACTCAAAAGAAGGCCAACACAGAAATCTAGACTCACATCTTGCTGTAATATATAAGTATGGATATACAAGGCATGATTGAAAGTATGGTGAATGCTTATGTTTGAAAAAAATATTATAGTAAAATATACATTGTCATTAGTCCTCTTCCAAATGCTTCTGTTTTCTTTAAAAAGAGTTATCCCACTGGTGATGCTACTTTCTGAAGGCATTCTGAAAACCCTTGTTCATGTCTTTAATTATTCTTGATGTTGTCAATCAATTCAAAACTAACTTTTCAGGGTCATTTTGACTTTCAGGAAGAGCCACAAGTCACATAAAGCTAGATCCAGTGAATAAGGTGAATGAGGATACATCTTATGTTTTTGAGCAATGAATTTATTATCCTGCCTTTCAGTTGAATGTCATTCAGTATTCAACAAATATTTAATCACATCTTGTATTCACTTATAAAAGGAAACTCACAGAACTGCTTCAGAAAATGGAAAAACTAGTAAGTGTGTTCAAAGCAAGAGTAGTTTGAGGGACCTTAAAAGCAATTGGGCCTTTTACTGTAGTAATTTTTTTAAAAATTTAAGCTTTCATCATCTATGTTTTACAATTACACCTTTTAATTTTGCCACCTGCCATCCTTTTAAATCTGTTTATTATCTCAAAGTGATGTATTTTTCATGATGTATTATCACTGCTATTTTTAATATCAACAGAACTATACTTAGTGTTTCCCAGTGCCATTGACTATCACTGAATAACTTGACATCTACTGTCTTTATCCTTGTTAAGTCTATTTCAATATCAAAATTTGGAAAAAAAATGTTAAACTTTTGTTAATTATTTCAAATTCTCTCTAGTATCTATGTTTTAACCACATTTAGTCATAATGTATGAGGTTATGCCATTGTACTGTGCTCAGTAATAACAGTTTTTAACCAAAGTTCATTGGCTTTTGCTAATCTAATCTGTCAACAGTTTTCTGTTGGACAAGTGAGCTGGAAAATAGCATCTGCTTGAAACCCTTCTTCGCTGCACCACTGGTATAAAATTTTTTGTTCCTTCTTGCCTCCTGGTCCTCTTCAATGATTTCCTTGTTCAGGTCTCTATAATTTTCAAACTTAGATGTTGGAGTGCTTGTGAATATTTGTAACATGACACATTTTTTATTTGTCTTTTCTATGATCAAAAAAAAGCAAATATGACAAAATGATGAGCAAAAAAAAAAAAAAACAACTTGACAAATTAAAGTATTACTATGTGTCCTGAGTGTTTTTATAAGATGCCCTGTAATTGCTAAAGTAAACCTGCGAGTGGAATACTCTATTGCTATTTTTAATTATTGGTGCAATAAAGACTTTTTTTTCTGTCTATGTCTACTATAAGATAGAGTGTTTTTATACTATAGGGGAGGGGAAAATCAAAACTTGTATATTTAGAGATGAATACTTCCACTGAATAACTCTGGGTACTCTTTTTTGTTTGTGAAGACATGTAAGACTTTTTTCCCCAATAGGAAGGAGTTGCATAAGCTCACAGATTACTACAAGGTCTCCAGGCAACCTATGGATTCATGCAAATCATCCGATTTGGTGCATTCATGTTTGTTTTACAAATAGATGAAATTGTGAGGTGCAGTGTTCTCTTGGAATATGTGACAGTTACAAAGGAGTGTCACAATTATGATGATTGGATTTGGGATCTCTCCAAGACTGGTGGAGCTCACCTCTGGGTGAGTCTATGTGGGCCATGGAGGCAAGTCCTTGGAGTTTATGTCTGATCCCTTGCCACTTCTTCTCCAGCACTGCTAGCCTGCCTTTCTTCCTGGTTTCCTTGAACTAAGCAAATTTCTCCAACATGACCTTCCACCATGGCGTTTCTATCTTGGAGTCAGCTATCATGGGTTAATCACCCTAAAGCATGAGTTGATTTATACCTCTCCTCCTTTAATTTGTAGATGTGGAGTATTATGCTCTGCAACAGGAAAGTTATATGACAGAAAATTGTTATCAGAGCAATAGGTTTTTTGTTGTGACAGTACCTGACCGTGAATGGAATACCAGCATGATGGGTTATTCTGACATTGCTACTGTTTATTTGGAGATTAAGTACTGTTTAAGGTGATGTATTTTTTGACAGGACTGGGATGAACTGATGAAAGTCCAATTGATTAGCTTTTAGATCATCTCTGGGGAATGGTAGAACAAAGAAACTGAGAAGACCAAGGTGCTGATATGAATGCAGAAAACAAAAGTTAGGCTCAGGAGGTTTCTTTTGGGAACAAGGACTCCATTGGAAGCCATACTAGAGGCTATCTGTGTTACACTCTGACATAAAAAAATTTCTACGTTTTGCTTATGTTCTGAGAACTTGCAGGAGACTGATGTTGAGAGACACAGAGCAATTAATTGGCAGAGGATATTTTGAGATAGCCCAGTATTCTGGCTTTGGCATGGGTACTGCTGGTTGCTTTTAGTTAGATTTACATGAGAATTGGGAGCGAAAAGTAGGAGAGAAATTCAAAACACTTACATTTTGGCTTAGGTCCAAAAGACTTTTGTTTCCTGAATATATTAACAGCATTGAAAATTCACAAGTAAACAGACAGACAAAAACCTCATACTTGGTACAGGGACAAAAAGAAAGGTATCTTGAGGGCATCTTGGAAGTGAGCAAGTTACCATGCTTGGTACAAAAATATATTCCTTTGTTTGAGAATAGAGCCCCTAGGCCTCATACTTCAGAAGGGCTTCTAGGGGAATAGCTACTCTATCATTCATTTCACTCTGTTCATCTGTCCAGGCATTAGGATACTGCTTCAGGTATGGTCTAAGAGGACCTGACTACTGCTCCCAATGAAATCAGACCTCAGCACTTTCAATTTAATGCTCATTTGATTCACATGCAGAAATAAAGAATAGTGGTATTAGGGAGATTTCAACTCACCTTTCAAAAGTTCTGGGTAGGCAGTCAAAGTGCACATGATAGAGCAATCAGTGAAGCTGTGGTAATGAAGCCAAAAGTGCTGTGAAGACTCCACAAAGTTGGAGATGCCAGGAATGTGGAAGGTGTGCTACTGAAAGCCGCAGAGTATGAGTGGATCTAAGGGAGAAACCATCTAGACTTCAACAAGCTGGGCCACATGGTTGAGGCTATGAAAGCACCCCAGAACTCAGATTTCACTAAAATATTCTCAGGAGGTCGAAATAGAGCCACAAGATATATTTCCCCTGCTGGGTTGTCAGTCTTAATTTAATAAGAATCTTCTCCATCCCCATTTTCTCTAGTTTGGAATGCAGATGGTTAGCCCATTATATTGTACCTTGGGATTGCATAACTTGTTTGGATTTCACTGAGTTTCACAGCTCAGGGTGTGCCGTGAGTCTGTTGGTTTTTTTGTTGTTTGTTTTTCAGTACATATTTGTAGTACATAATGATTACATTCATTGTATGACATTGGTACATGTACATAACATATCTGAATTTCTTTTTTATTGCCTTCACCTCCCTTCCCTTCTCTCTACCCCCATCTTTTGGATCCGTTCATTTCTTTGTATGTGTTTGTAGTATACAATGATCACTTTCTCAAAGGATACTTTGACTTGAAAATTGGAAAAATGCTGACACTGTTGAGACTTTGTGGAAGAGATTATTGCATTTCTGGTTGTATGCAGGACAGTTGTAATATGTTAGATGAAATAAAGGCATTGCTACTGTCTTTATTTGGAGATTAAGTACTGTTTAAGGTGATGTATTTTTTGACAGGACTGGGATGTATTGATGAAAGTCCAATTGATTAGCTTTTAGATCATCTCCGGGAAATGGTAGAACAAAGTTTTATGTGTGTGTTTGTAGTTACCGAGGAATGACCTTGGCATTATGTCTGACACCTTGTCCTTTACTTTTTTGATACTGTTACCCTTCTCTGATTTCTAGTTGTCATGAACTAAGCAGTTTTGCTCCTCCATGATTTTGCACCTTTTTTTGTTTGTTTGTTTTTGCTTTGGATCCTTTTAGTCATGGACTGAGTGTCTATAAAATTCCAGTCAAATTAAAACTCTCTTCCTTTAAATTTTGATTATTGGTTATTGTATCTACCAATGTAAGAACTGAAACAGTAAATAACCATGAGGATACAACTGTTCCTAGCTACTCAATGCCTATTTGTGAGATACAGGCACCTCGCAGGACAGCATACCTCCTCTTACCTAAGCACGGCTTTTACATAAAGCCCGCTTTATGCCTACAATTAGGGCTACATTTGCTTCTGTTTCTATCGATGTATGATTAATACACTGATATACATAAAATACTTGTTTATTGGCATTTAAGTCTCATTTAATAATACATGCTAACTTGCTAGCTCCTGAAATTAATGAATTTTTAAAATATGAATTTCCCAAAGTGTTTTACATCTGCTCCAGATGAATATAAGGTATGCATTTATTTCCTATTCAGGTATAGAATAGTCACATCACTTTTCAGACTGTCTAACCATGCCAAGTCATCAATATTTTCATGAATGCTGATAATCCTAGTATGAAGATAACCATTTTAGTGATTTCCTATAAAAAACAATCAGAAACCTCAAAATTATGTATGTCTAGATTAACTTTTGGATTAGTTAGAAAAAGAATGGTTTTATTTGGGAAACATGCTGTCCACAAGTATTTATTTACTTAAATGTTATGCTTTTAAATTTAAGCTTGCCAACATAGACAGACATAGACATAGATATAGATATAAAGATAGAAGATAGATAGATACATAGATAGACAGATAGATAGAGCCAATGTTATTCACATCATAGGCAAGTGTAAAAGAAAATTTTACTGCATTTTCCTGTATCTGTACTGATTTTCTCATAAGACAACAACTATTTAGAAGGGGAAAGTCGTAAATACAACCTTCCTACTTGTAAAATACTGCTCTTAGTGTCTCCTAATTTAAATGAGTTGCACAGATTTCTCTTTTTGTGAAAAACATTGTTGATTAAATTCAGTCCATTTGCCTCTGCATTATAGTATTTTCTTTTTTAATTTTAAAGGAGAGGTCAGGTTTACATGACATCAGACAGTGGAGGGAGACAAAGACTATAAATCCTTGCAGGGTTGTCTGAACTATTCTGGTTTTTGGTTAAGATCTCGGTAATGAATTGGGACTCATCTTGTCTCATTATTTGGGGTGCTCTGTTAACTCCCACCTGTGTAAGTCTGTAGCCTTTCTTATTGTTACCATTTTGAATTTCCACCATTAAGAATATGTATTTTGCATTGTGCTCCACAAGTTCTTTCTTGATTGTGACAGACTTCCTCATTCTGTCTTTAGGACTTTACAAATTTCTCTGTTCCTCGTTCCAACAGTATTTTGTCCAATCTAGATTTCAGCCTCCATCTCATTTGCTCATACAGATGAAAGAGATTGTTGAGTCCTATACTTATCTTATGACATACTTTTTTTTTTTCTTAACTGAAATGTAATCTAGATTTTGGTTTCAGTTTTTTGAAGTCACAAAGAAACTGGGGTCAAGTGAGCTTGTTTTTTAATTAATAAAAACATGATACCATGCTCTAATTTGCAAGAACTCATCTTAGATATAATAATAAATGTTTTATCTGTTTTTTTGTTCATCCTTCGCATTCCACTCCTCCTCCTTTTCCCCTTCATTCTCTCCTTATATCTCTGTGCTCACAGTTACAATTATATATTTTGTGCATGATAGTATACAATAGGTCTTTTCTTACATATATAGGTTATAATTAGGGTTCTTTCTCTAAAACAATCATCTTTATTACAACCCCAGCTGACCAAACCACTGTAACCTGAGATGGGACTGTATTGGGTAACTTTTCTGAAATACAAATCAATCCCTTAAAAATGCAGGCCAATATTTATCCCCAAATTTGGAAATTTTTCTGCTTTATTCAATAAATTTTGTGTCTTTTAGCTTGTATCTCAGTTCCTTTATCTAAATTTCCTGTGCTTAAATTTGATCTCCTGTTGATATTGCAAAGGTCTAATAATAGTTTTGTTCATAATTTATATGTTTGTTTTTAATATTTGAATGTTCTGTTTCATCCACCTTGTCTTCAAGCTCTGATGTTTTCAATTCTGCTTGATATAGTTTGCAAGTGTGATTATCAACTGACTTTTTTTAAATTTAAATTGAGTTTTTTTCTTTCCAAGATTTCTGTTTGGATTTTTTAAAGAATCTCTATCTCTTTTACTGAATTGTTCATTCACACTTTTCATTGCCTTCTTAATTTATTCAACCTTTTATTGTATCTTAATTGATTTTAGTAAACAATTTTATAATTAGCATTTTAAATTGTTTGGTATTTCCTCTGTTTCAATAATTGAGTTCAACTACTTTGGAATTAAAAACTTTTAGAGGAGTCATATCTCCTTGATTTTTATTTTTCTTGTGTTGTACATTGATACTTTCATATCTGTTGAAGTTTTTTACACTTTTAAGTGAGTACACTCTCAGGGAACAGGCTTCTCTTAATGATGTGTGCAGGGTATCAGTCTGTTTTGTACTGTTTAATTTAACTCCAAGTAGACTTTGTTGTGAAGTTTCCCTGTGGTTTCTTCAGTTTCAGTAAAGATATGGTACCTTTGAAGAAAGTCTCGTAATTGTTTACATGGAAATGAAACCCATTCATCTGTACATTTAATGTGAGTTAATGACAATGATTTTAAATACACAGTTCCCAGAGGCTAGAGTAGTTTCAGGATATACAGGGAAAAGGAAGGATACAAAGTTTCAGTTGAGATGAACAAATTTTAATGATAAATTAGACAGCATTATGACTAGAGCATGTAATAATAATTTATTATAAATTTCAAAATTGCTAAAAGACTATAACTTATAATAGACTCTAAAAGGAATAATAGAGAGTTGAAGAGATGGTTATGCTAATCAGCATGATTAAATTACTTCAAAATGCATTCATGTATCAAAACATCACAATATTCCCAATTAATATATTCAGCTATTACCAGTTAAAAGTTTAAAATAAAAATAAAAATAAAAATAAAAAAACACTTGGTACAAAGAAAAACTGAACCAAGTGGTCAAAAGGAAGTGTTTTTTTAAAATTAAGAATAAAACAAACAAAAGTTTTAGAGGTGACCAAAGGATACATTTTGGTGTTACACCTTTTCATTCTTCCAATGACCTTGCATTTTTCTTTTCATATTTATTCTGCCCCTGGGTTAGAACCTGCTCTCATGAGAGCTTGGCCATCTATAGCCAACTTCTTTGTTATTAGCCTAGGGGTCACATACATGATGTCTAATTCATCTTTGTGAACTCACAAGGATGATGGTAAGTGCTGTGGGAACGTACTTCATCTCAGTCTATATGCCCCAATCATTTGAATGTCACTTCCTTTTCCCATGCTTTGTAAGGTCTCTGAAATTATTTCTGTAAATAGAGTCCTGATGTCATTTGTCTTGACCTCAGCTTTTCCACTCATATTTTTTATTCTTAAGTTATGTTTCTTTGAGTTATCTTGCAACCATTGAATTGTTACTTCCTGGTTCCTTGTTATTTTTAAGAGATTTTTCTTTTTGCAATCACAAGCTACAAACCTGTCTTCAAGGTTTAAAAGTCTATCTTCAGTTTCGTTCAAATGGTTTTGCCAGTTTTCAATGGAGTTTTTAATTTCCTGGATATCTCTTTGAATCTGTTCCATGCATTCTAAATCTCTTATATTGTTCATTCATGGTTTCCCTCATTTTCCTATGCTCCTCTGTTTTTTCGTCTATGTCTTCTTTAGAGGTACTTAGCAATTCTTTTATTATGTTTTTTTATTTCTTCTTTTACCCAAGATAGTATTTCTGTTCTAATTTCTTTCATAGCCTCATGAAGTTGTTTCTTTATTTCAGTTGATATCACTTCAGACATTTCAGGTGGGGGGCTCCCAATCTCTTCCATGTTTACCTCTCCTGGACTTGCACAGTTTGGATTGGACACCAGAGACTGCCTTTTCCTTCTTCGTCTTGACATATTCCTGGGTTCCTCTGGACACATGGGTAGTGGGGGTCCCAGGCACTTCCTGCACTGGCTACAGTTTCTCTGAAGCAAGACTGATTTTTCTAGCCAGTGCTGGGTGCAGATGTCTGATGGTAGTCTTTGGATGCATGGGTCAAGGCTGTCTGTTGATTTTTACCATCCTGGACTGGCTACCCTATAGCTGATGGAGTGTGCACAGGGGCAGGACCACCTGTGCTTCTGGACTAAGCTGGGTACTGGCCCACAATGGCCCTTGTAGTGTGCATAGGGGTGGAGCTGGCAAGGGCCTGGGGACCTGAACTGGCAGGGAACTTACGCAATGACCTCTGGAATGCATGTGGGGGCAGGACTCAGTCCAAGTAATTTCCATGGGTCTGCACCCAACTAGGACCTGCTGGAAGAAGCCGGTAGCAGTTTTGATTCTGGGCTTATCTTGCCTGACTACAAAATGACTCCTGGCCAATTGCTCTCTCCTGCGAGAGGACTGAGTCCTCTGCACTCACCGCCAGCTAGCGCAGTCTTCCATGTCCTCTGCTCTCTTCCTTACATCTCTTCGCAGAGGCCTCAGGGGTGACCAGCAGCCAGCGTTACTGTGACCATGTGTCTCCAGGTTCCTATAGCTCCTCTTGCATGGAGAATCCAGCTCCAGGCTAAGGCACTGCCAGCTACCACCGTCTTCGTTTAAGTTTTTCTTTTTACTCTCTCTGTGGGCTTCAATTCACATTTTAGATTCTTCCTGTGTCCAGAGGACCCATTTCCTTCCTTCTTTTCTTCCCCATGATGCTATACTTCAGCATCTGGACTGTGTGTATCAGAAAGACTGTTTACTCTGCTGCTTACTGTTCCGTCATCTTCCCAAAGTCAACTATTTTTTAATGACTGCAAAATACCTCACGGTGGAGATATATCACAATTTATTCAGCTATATTTCAAATGATAATATCATATTATTTTTACTTTTGTCTGCTAAAAACATCACTCAAAAACAATTGCAATAACATTTTAAAATGCTAAATGGTATTTTATATTCAGCATAAGATTAAAGATTAGAAAAAGAAATCTGTTTTTAACACATTATTTTTATGACTGCTCAATTTTCTCAAAACCAATTTGAAATTTTAAAAGCAACATGAATGACATTTTCTAGGAATCGCCAGTCTCAACAGCACCTCATATGTTTTTAAAGTAATTTTCAGTTTGAAACTTAATGTGTCTTTGAAGTAATTGTCAGGCTAGGGCTAGGGATTTAGCTCAGTGGGCTAAACACCTGCCTGGCAAACATGAGGTAATGAGTTCAATCCCGAGTGCCACAAAAAAAATAAATAAATAAAGTAATTGTCAGTCTGTAATAAACTGTCAACTCATTATTACCTTTCTAGTAACTTGAATACTAAAGAAACTAGATTTTTGGTGAAGTTTTTATTCATATCAAGTAATATTTCTTTTCATTTCATCTTTCTCTTATCAGCACACAAGAACAATTTTCTTATTGTCCACATTATGAATATTCTTTCTATTTTCATACATTTTTATTATTTTTATGTAGTAAGTGTTGATTTCTCTCATTTTACCTGTTATTGTCTACTGCAATTGTTGGTATTACTCTTTGACAATGGATAGTGGAGGTAAAATATTTTTCTTCTGAGTCCTTTTCAAAAATGTAAGAAAACACAGAAAACACCAGCTCTTCCTTCCACAAAACTCAAGATTCTGTTGGTGAGCAAAATTGTCCTTTGGAAGAAGCAGATTTTATACCATTTCAGTGTAAATGGGAAAAAGACAATATCAGGTCACAGTCTTTCAAGAATTCTTTTTCATTCTAAGGTTATTTTGTTGCTGTTGTTTATGAGGCAAACATCCTAGAGTTGATGTAATTTATGTACAGTAACTATAATCCATTATTTTAGTGCTATTAATATATGGATGTAGTTTTGTAGAACACTGCCTAATATTTTTGACCAGTTCTATATGACTTTATGTATTTCCTTTAATTTCATAAATGATGAGAATTCTTTCCACTTTATATAAGAAAGACTACTTTATTCAAGGTTACAAAAAAGTTTTCATTGTCATTGTTTTGCATATAGTATTGATGATAAATCAAAATTTAGCTTATCTCAAATTCTTCCAGTTATTCAAATGCAGTTTTATAAACAAAATACAATTCAGTGAAACATTAATACCCCCAAAACTGAATAATGCAGTTAATATGAATTCATTATGTGAAGAAAAATGAGTGATCCTACTCAAAAGCTTTGAATTTTTATGCTTTGAAATTACTGTTTTAGATATGTTGGAGAAGCAAGGAGAAAAAATTAATCATTTTTATTAATACACTATTCAAAAAAAGTACATTTTCTCCTCATTTTCAGGACTAACATATCATATCTGACACATTTATTTTTGTCCTTCACAGTGAGTTACACTTCATCTTTTGGGTTATTGGCATGAAGTAAAAGATAGTCTTGCTGAGGTCCATTAATAGTTTCATATATCACTTCAGCAGTGACTAGGCATCTCTACTGCCTAAATTCCATTTCTGACTGTTCAGTATTATTCATATATTTGTAGCACAATTCAGAGAGGTCAGTGCACATTCTCTGTCTACTAGAGAAATTCTTCTCATCAATTGACATCAATATTTTCTGTAAAATTTTAAACGTGTTAAACATTTCAGATTTTAAAGTATAATAATACATTTGTGATCTTGACCAAGTCCTGATCTCTGCACTTGTTTTGTGTATGTAACTAAAATACTAACGATTATACCTATGTATTGATGATGATACAAATGTTAGGGCAAATTTTTTCTTTTAGAAGCTGTTATAATTGTATGTGTCCTAAAGTTGTATTAAAAAGTACCATGTGACTTTTGCTAACTTGTGTCTATTTAAAGAGCAAGTAGAGGAAGAATAGCTTTTTGTTTTTGTCTAACTTCTCTGAATAAATCACATCTCTCCTTTAGCATTGTTACTGTAATTAATGTTGCAAGAACTGAATTAGATTGAACAACCTTCATAAAAAAGTGATATGATTGCTTGATTTTTCATAGTAGTTATCATGGAAGAAAGTTTTATACTCTGCTTCTGAAAATGCTGACAAGATATTTTATCCATTCCAATGAATTTTTTTACCCATTATGTTTTCCAATTTGTGTTTCATGTAAGCATTATTTAATAAGTTGAAATTTAATTTTCAAATGAATAGAATATGTAAGAAAGAATAAGTTGAAATTTACATGCATAATAATGCTTTTAGGGTGTTCTGTCAAACCTGTGTCTAAGACCCAACTACATATATTTTATAAGGCTGTATTAGTTGATCCATAAGCAAGAAAATTTACAGAAATTTAAAAGCTGTATCAATAAAAATATTCTTTGTGGCTCCATTTCATTCTGATTTTAGTGACTTCACTTATCTTGATTATAACTGTGATTGCTAAAAATATATCTGAGCTTCATGTGCCAATGTAAAATTGTTTTTGATATGGTAATTAAAGCAATGAAGACCCCCATGAGGATTCTAAATATAATACAAAAAGCTACAGAGGAACTATTTTAGAAACGCCTTACTTTTTGATATTTACTCACTGAAAAGATCAAGTTATTTGCTTACAGATTTACTCAAAATTGGTACTTGGTCATTTCATTTGTTTATTCAATGTATTCCCTATAAATTGGCAATTATAACTAGAAATTTGATTAGAATTTTATTACACCTTGGAAAAGAAGAGTAACAGTAATAATGTGTACTTCCTTTAGTATAAAATTTTGATGTTAACATTAATCAAGGGCTAGAGTACTGTCAGCTGAAACTGCACTGTAAAATTTTTAGCCAAATTTTAACTTAATCAGTGATAAATTATGAGCATTGTAACCATCAAAATGAAAGTCTAATTGTTTTAAGTTGACATGATTTTGTGCATAGGAAATAAAAAATAACACACTAACAAATTGTTAGAGTAAATGGAAGACAGTAACAACATTGCAGGACACAAACAAAAAATAAAAAGTATTATATAATCTATGTACATTTAGAGAATAGTATTTACAGGAAAATAGTCTTTCAAAAGCAATCTCAAGAAATAAATTATTAAAGAATTAATAAAATACTTGCAAAATTTCTAGACAGGTATTGGTACACTGCTTTTATGAAATATACATTTCAAAATGTCTTTCTTCATTAACTATCATAACATTAAAAGTTTTCTCCATATTAATTTAGAATTTAATAAAATTAAAACAATATGTCAATAGCTTTTACATAGATTTCACAAAATCAAAAAAAAAAAAAAAAGAAAACTAAGTTACACCAGAAGATGAACAAAAACAAAATAAGGGATATTTTTCTACAATATTCAAAATATTTTTATAATTAGGCATTAGTGGTGCATACCTGTAATTCCAGCATTTGGGAGACTGAGGCAGGACGATTGTCATAAATTGGAAGCGAGGCTGGGCTACATAGTCCATTTCAAGGCCAGTCTCAACTATGTAGTGAGATTCTATTTCAAAAAATTATAAGCATCATAATTAAAATTGTGAGGAAGATTTCAAAAGAGAAATAAAGCAAATCTCAGTGTCAGACTTGGGAGTATATTAATTCTTGTTATACGTAAATGTGAATATGTAGTGACACAACTGATTATTTAATAGAAAGTTATGGGAAATGTAGGAATAAAAGCGGATCTTGACATAATCTATTTTATAAAATATAAAAACCTATGCAAAGAATGTTGACCTATGAAATTTTAATGTAATATTGTAGAGCTATGCCTATAAGACTTGGTGTTAGTGACTTTTTTGTACTTAAACCACAGACAACCTAGTTAAGTATTTGGCTTGTGATATTTTTGGTGAGAAATTCGGGTTGAGTACCTAAATGTTTCTGTTAATTTCAGTTCACTCTACTGCCTATTTGTATGTGAACTGGCTGGAGCTTTGAATTTGGGCAGATGAGTGGAACAAGAGTATAAATATCCACACATCCATCAGGTATTATGAGATTATTTGCATGATGGAAAAACAGTGCTTGTCAGCTTTCCCATGGAGAGACATAATTCCCAACACGCACAACTCAAAGCTGGTGAAATTTAATTTGTCATACGTTTTAAGATGATTCTCTCCATTTTTAGCAGATTCCAAGGCAGAAATGTTCTGTTGGGAGGGTATGGTGAGAACAGCTGTTTAGTTCCTGGTGGCTGAGGGCAGAGCAGAAGGGCAGTGCCAGAAGGAAGACTTGAGGGAGCACAACTCAAGTCCCCAAGATCTCACCACCATAACCAACCCAGAACTACCCAGAGGTTTGCTTCACTGATCCCTGGGGTGGACCCAAAGCCAATGCAGATGAAACCACATCCTTACTGCCACACAGGTGGCAAAGAAAAAAAAAAGAAGGAAAATACAAGGCATCTGGGGCCAGAGATGTAGTTCACTGGCACAGTGCCTGCCTGACAAGCACAAGGTTGTGAGTTTGATCCTTTGTACAGAAAAAGGGGGGGGGCATTTTGATGTCTAGGAATGGGATGACATAGTGTCACCTTCAAGGTAGCAAAAAGCAAGTTGAGGCAGCTCAGATTTAAGAAATAGTGCTGTATATTCTGTCTCTTGTTAAAAGAAGTTGTAGAGTCATCTTTATTAGGGTGTGCACGAGGAGAAAAAGAATTGTAATGACTTTTGGTCAGCAATCTACTAAAATCTAGATTCAAACTGGAGAAAGACATGAGAAAAAAAAGAAATTTAAAAGCTATGAAAAATAATATAATTCAAATGAAATACATTTCATTAAAAAAACAGATAATTGGAAAAAAATAATAAACCTGTACACATGAAAAAGAATATCATAAAGTATGTTACTAAAATACTTTACCTGCAAAAGAACACTGCTGTCCTATGAACAAAGTTGATCAGTCTTCTTTGGGGATGTGGTCCCATGTCGAAAGATATTATAGGAAAAGCAGTAGGCCATTTCATTCATGCCAGACTTTCAAGCAGAGATACAAGACAGGTGAGTGAAGCCATCTATGCCATATACATATACATACGATTTAAAAATTTAAAGTTACAACCACTGCAAAGAAAAACATAGACTCTTTCATGCAAATCTCTGAATGTATTTTCGATTCCTAGGAAACTTGATTTAAAACAAATTCTATTGTATGAGAAATGATTCAGATGTTGATTCTCATTTGTCTGTATTCACAGATCTATTACATTAGCAAAAACTGAGTTGAAAACAAATTTATAACCCCTTTCTGCTTGATGTGTAAGTTCTTTGCTGTTAGACTTAAAACCTTCATTTTTCTTAGCACTGTTTCCACTTACTCATGTGCCTACTTAATATCACAGTTCCCTGTTTCTAGGCACACAGCCAGATTACAAGTCCAGCAATCGATTTTTAGCTTTATCCTCCCCCAAGCCAAATACACTTAAATGAGTATTTAATTGAATTAATTAGAAAATTATCACTTAGTTTAAGTAACCTAATTGTTGTCAGCACTGGCAAGAATACTGAAATTTACAAACTGAGTTAAATGTGTGTTGCCAAGTGTAAGGCAACAAAATCCTACTTAGAATGTTAAAGTGTAAATGAACTGTACTTAAAATAATTATAAAATTACACATACATGCATGTAATTAAGTGGTAATAAATATAATCTTTAAGCTCAAAACCAAAGGATTATGACAGAAAAATATGACATTCATGTTTTGCACCTGTCATTTTTCAGAAATTATAATTTATTTCTATGAAAATTAATATCTACAAATTAAAACTGGAGGTTATAAATAATGTTGTTGCATTTTATATATTATGTTTTTATTAACAAATGTGTGACAATATGCTGTGAAAAAATGTTTTCATCCATTAAATTTTCTACCATGAGAATTCTTATTTTATCATTTTCAACTTTATTGTGTTGATTTAAAATAGATATGATTAAATATTAAATATAATATTAACTAATTTTTTATCCAGTAAATGTTTATCAAGTGGAATATACTATATATACACACACACATAAGTATTGATAGCACTGGAATAATAGTAGTGACAGAAGAAAATTATTGGAAAATATTTTTCTATTTAATGTAATTCACATAGACATTGAGAGAGAAATATAGCTGGGGATTTAGCTCAGTGGCATAAGTGCCTGGCTGGCAAGCGCTAGGTCGTGAGTTCAATCCCTGGTGCCAGAAAAAAAAATTAAATTAAATTAAATTAAAAAGGAAATGTAAAAGCACTGCTCTAACTTCTAAGAAAAAATAAAACAAAATTTCATAGCAAAATAATAAGAGAATAGTAATGGTTCATATTTGTATCATGATCTTATATGACCAAAATGTTACTCAGAGTACAAGTCCTAAGCAAAAAAGATTCTGTCTTATAAAGAAGAAATAAAGAAATCCTAAAAACAAACAAAAGTACAAAACTTTATTTGCAATGAAAAGAAATGAACAGTATTATGGAAACCTATATTTTGCAGCCTGAGAAGCAGGAGACTTCACAGTAGCTGTCTATATGCTGGAAAGGCAGAGGAACCAGTAGCTACTCAGTCCAAGAAGCCAGAAGCTACAGAATGAGAGACATCCAATGGTGCAATGCCAGTCAATACTGGAAGTTCCCTGGAGAATCACTAGTATGTGTCCTCATTGAAAGGCAGACAACATTGGAGTCTGATACCTGTAAGTAATAATTTTAGCAAAAGATGCATTTGTTCAAGCATAATGCAGTTTTTAGCTTGAAATCAACTTTCTCCTCCTTCCCTTTTCATTCCTTCCAGGCTGTCAGCCTAGTGGATGGTGCCACCCACAACCCAGGAGGGACTTTCCCCTTAAGTTTGCTTGTCTGTATGACAGTCATCTCTGGAAACACACCACAGACACACCTAAAAGTGGACCTTACTACAATGCTAAGTATTTATTAATCCAAACAAGTTGACAACCAAGATTAATAGTCACACCAAAATAGAGAATTGAGGAAAAGAAATGGGAGATGAAGTCATGGGTGTGGATCATGAAAGAGAGAGTAAATTAAATACAGAACTGAGTTCTACTGTAAGACTTTGGAGAAGTGTGTGAAGAATGAACATTGATGGATACAAAGGTTGAAATAAAGTACTAGTTAGGTACCATAGTTCTACTGAGATATGGGAGCTTAAACCTGGGCTAGAGGTTGAGAAAGTGAAATGGGTTAACATTTTTTATATGTTTTATAAGCAGAGAATAGTGGACCTCTGAAAAATTCAAAAATGATTCAGTAAAACACTCATAGATTGTGACCTGAAAAATGTCATGTGTCTATGTAAGTTATTTATCTCATTAATGGTTTATAGACATGACTTTAATGTAGAAATTAACTGAGAAGATAAGGATTTTTATTTTATTTACTCATTAATTTCTAAAAATGACACACTGCATGGAACATAAATGCATAGTAAATGATTAATAAATGGATGGTTGAATTGGGTTATATTTGAGTTAGGATGGGAGAGTTAAATTTTACAAATTGAAATTTGAGATATAATTCATGTATGAGTATTGAAAAGGAAGGCTTATATTCAAGACTGAATTTAGAAGAAAGAGAAAGAGGAAGACAGACAGAGAGAAAGCATTGAGTTAAATGTTGAGTCATATTTAATCTAGAGCAGTTAGTCTGAGAGTATTTAAAATATACAAGTAAGGTCTGGGAGTCAGTAGCCAGCCTTGCCCCCGCGTACACATGAGCCACCATCTGGGATGATTCGTGCCACTGGTAGCCAGTGCAGGCTGGGAAAAGTAGCAGCCAGCCCCTAACCAGCACATTCAATGGCTACCATTGGATACATGTAGCCAGCACTGGCTAGGAGAACCAAATAGTCACACTTCAGAGAAATTGTAGCCAAAATGGGAAGTGCCTGGGACACCACTACCCACTTTACCAAAAGAACCCAGGAAAATGTAAAGACAAAGAAGGAAAAGGCAGTCTCTGAACTCCAGCCCATTCAGAGCAAGTCTAGGAGATGTAAACACAGAGAGATTGGGAGCCACACACCTGAAGTTTCTGAAGTGATGGCAATTGAAGTAAGGAAACAACTTCATGAAGCTATAAAATAAATTAGAACAGAAATATCATCTCAAGCAAAAGAAGAAATGAAAAATATAATAAAAGAATGGCTAAACATCTCTAAAGAAGACATAGATTAAAAAAATAGAGGAGCATAGGAAAATGAAGAAAACCATGAATGAACAATATAAGAAAGATTTAGAATGCATGAACCAGAATCAAAAAGATATCCAGGAAATTAAAAATTCCATTGAAAACTGGAAAAACTGCTTGAAAGAAGCTGAAGATATACTTTCAAATCTTGAAGGCAGGTTTACTGCTTGCAATTACAAAAGGAAAGATCCTTTAAAAAAAATAAAGAACCAGGAATAACAATTTGAAGGCTGCAAGATGATGCCAAAAAAATTATTTAAGAATAATAGGTGTCAGCAAAAAAAGCAGGAGTCAACACAAAGGACATTAAAAGTCGATTTATAGAAGTAATAGCAGAAAACTTTCTAAGCACAGGAAAAGGGCATGACATTCAGATAAGTGAGATACATAGGACTCCAGCTAGCCATAACCAAAATAAATCTACATCCATACATATACTAACCAAGATTCCAGAAATTTAGCACAAGAACAGAATATTAAAAGCTGTAAAAGTAACTGATCACCTATAAAAGAAAACCCACCAGAATCATGACAAATTTCTCAACACACACCATCAAATCAAGAAGAGGCTGGAGTGAAGTATTTCAAGTCCTGAAAGAAAACAACTTCCAATCCATGTTGATATGTCCTGCAAAACTATCTTTCAAAATTAATGGAGAAATGGGATACTTCCATGACAAAGAATCACTGAAGGAATCCATGACCACCAAAGCCAACCCTATAAAAAAAACTAAAGGACATTCTAGAGAGAGATAAAATTGACCATGCTTCCAGGAACAGCAGCAGAGGGGGATCATCAAGTGGGGCAGACAACTGAATGAAGGGGAAGAGTAGGCAGTCAACAGTAGGAAAATAGCATGGCAGAGATGAACCAGAGTATGTTGGCCATAACCATTAATGTAGATGGTTTCAATTCACGAATACAAAGAAACACAGGCAGAGTGAATCAGGAGACAGGACCCATCAGTATGCTTTATACAGGAAACACTTTTAACTCAAAAATAAATTCATAGATTGAGAGTCAAAAGAGAGAGAACAACGATCTATGTCACAGGAAACCAGAAAAAAGTAGGGGTAGCTTGCCCGTCAACTGCAGAATGGATAAGAAAGACATGGCATGTTTATACAATGGAAAGCTATTCAGCTATAAAGAGAGATGACCTCAAGGTTCTTGTAGATAAATGAATACAACTAGAGATCATGCTCATGGGTGAAATGGTTCAGATTCACATGGGTGAACATAGAGCTGTCTCCCTAGTATAAAAACTGAAGGAGTTAGTGGGATCTAAAATGCACAACAGACATTGTGAAAGTGAAAGGGGAGGAAATATCTAAAAAGGGAAGTCAGTGGCCATTGTTAATCTTTTACCATGTTTTGAAACCCTGTATTGTTTTTATTATTCCACTTAGTTTGGTTTAATTCTATTTAGTTTTGTTTGATTTTATTTTATTTGATGGCATGAACGGCTATTTCAAAGATAACATAATATATTATGGTAGCCATTATTGATTTCCTATTATCGTGATTTGAAGCCCTGTATTGCTTTCATTGTTTCATTTTCATTGATTTTACTCTATTTTGTTTTGTTCAATTGTATCACATCTGATGGGATAGGCAGCTACTTTGAAGATAACAAGGGCATTATGGTAGCCATTGTTGCTTTCCTATTATCTTGTTTGAAGTCCTGTATTACTTTCATTGTTTTGTTTTGAATGGTTTTATTCTGTTCTGTTTTGTTTGATTTTATTTTTCTGATGGTATGGGCAGTTATTTTGAAGATAACAAGTGGCATTATGGTAGCCATTATCAATTTCCTTTTATTTTGTTTTGAAGTCCTGTATTGTATTCATTGTTTTGTTTGGATTGATTCTATTCTGTTTCATTTTGCTTGGTTTTATTCTCTTCAAAATAAAAAAAATACAAGGGATAAGATGGCAGATTTTAGTCATTTATTCAGAGTTGGACATGGGATGTGTATCCATTAGTGTGTACATGTATGTGTGGCTATGTGTTCTTGTGTATGTTTAATTACCAAAATAATTCCAATGTACAGCTACCATAATGTTATGTAAAATCAAGGTCTTGTATAATTTGACCTACAAAATTGGTTCTCAGTTTGACTAGAAATAAGAATCAACTGAGGAATTGCTTATTCTAATGTTCACAATAAGCTAACAAAATAAGAATCTATTATTTTTAATTTTCCAAGGTTATTGCAACCTACAGTTCAATTGAGGATCGATGACAAAGAGGCTTCACTAAAGCAAAGATGGTGGTAAAATGTGAAAAAGGTGAGATCCCTGCCCCAGATGAAGTAGAGAATGGTTGTAGAGGAAAAAAGGGCCCACAATATATATTAAGATATCACTCACATATGAATGAATATGAAGGAAAAATAACTATAGATTTAGGACTGCAAAGGCTGCTGCTGAGCTAAGTGTTGCTGAAGGAATGAAATAGATGCTGGTGAAGCTCAAGAGGCAAAGTAAAGGACAAGGAGACAATGAGATGTTGAAGTATTTTGGATCTGTTTCCCTGTGAAGAACAAGAGGTAGTGGAAAGTGAAAAATGAGTAAGAGAAGACTATTTCTAAATAATAAATATTTTATTATATTTGTTCACTTAGTGATTAAACAGAAAGGGAGAAATTTAGATTATATCATAAAGAAGTAAAAATTGTGTGTATCACACTATGAGGAAGGTCACCAGGTGAAATAGTAAAAGGATGGAGCTAAGGTGGGTGCAGCGATGGGTATTTCCTGTGTCAATCAAATCAGCACCCATGAAACCATCAGAGGGGTTGGCAATGTTCTCAAGGTGAAATATGACAACAGTCCTTAAATTGCTTTCAACTTCAGTACAATGAAAATCATTATGACCACCCAAGCTTAAGGCAGGCCATTGGAGGAAGGTTATTGGTAAGAAGAGAATTGGGGGCAAAGTCTTCTGAAAAATAGGAAAGTTAATTGTTAAGGAAGCCTGGAAACTTAGTCCTCTTTAATGTCATGCATAGGGATCTGGAATAACTGAATTATTTTATGGACTGTGAAGAAACAGGCATCTTGACATTTTTAATAATTGTGTTCTTGACCTTTTGTGAATGAAGTTTGATGGAACAATGCAGCACATCTATGAGCAGAGCAAATGCCTCATGGGTTTGTCCAATGTGCCTTGCCACATTATTTGCATATACCACTGAAAACGTCTACGTGACTTTCTTAGTACACCTTACTCTGTATTTTCTTCACCTTGATTGCATCACAAATCTACTGGAGTCTCTGCTTTGCTCTGCTATAAAAGCATGTATAATAGAATACACAGGTACACTGACAGCCTGTAGATGTCATGGTATCTCTTGGAACCAGGCCCCATTTTGAATATGAAAAGCAGGTAAGTGTGATCCATGAAAAATTAATGACTGAGCAATTCTGATGTATCTCACTTATCAGTCTATCGTTGACAGTGAAAATATAATGTGGAAAGGAAGAGAAAATTTAACAATTCTTTTCCTTTTAGTCTTTCTTTACAAATCAGTAAATTAAATGCAGTAAGAGTTGGTGGAATATACAGTACAAAGAGTGAAGTAAAAGCACTTATATTTATGCAAGATTTCCACTGTTTTGATAAAAATGAAATTTATATATATATAGGAAGAATAAAATACGGATGAATCCACATGCAAATTAAATGCTCTTACATTTGTATTTAAAACTAGTGTAGCACAATAGAATGATGAAACACAAAGCTCATGCTAATTATTTGATTGCTTATGACAGCAATCCATGCTACTTTTTATCAAATATAAAGTACTTTTAAAGTGTAAAGGTTTATAACATTACTATCTGGAATGAAACATTGATTTTTGGCTTTTTGAACAGGGGTTCCAACATTTTACTTTGCTCTACTCCCATAAATTAGGAGGTTGATTTTGGTTTTGGTTTTTAGCAGAATAGAAGTGACATTAAATTTAGTGAGAGGGTGCAGCTGAAGAGAATCAGAATGATAAGGTAGGAGAGTCAGTGAATGAAAGCTCTGTTGGAAATTCAAAAATTAGAGGTAGTAAACTGTAAATATAGTAAAAAGTAGAAAGTGGATGTCTTTAATCTTGGAATGAGAATGGGTAGAGTTCTTAGTAATACCAAGAATATACAACATGGCCATGGAAATGGTGAGCTGATAAGGTTGATATGACCGATATGACACCATAGGTAGATGGAATTAAGCTACACATCAGTCTCTGTATGGCTTCTCTTGTATTTCATATTTTTTCACCTAATTCCCACAGTTTTAAAAGCACCTCTTTCACTCCTGAGGATATACACTTCGCTAACCTCACAGGGAAGCTACGAGATACAGGTTTATGAATTTCAGCACATCTAATTTTACTGGTTGCTGTCTCGCCAATTGTCAATATGGCTTCCTTAGTTTATCCCATCACTAAAAGTGCTTGTCATTCCCATGTATCTATATACATCACCGTCCTTTGAAATTTTTGACATTCCAAATATTTTTTCTTTTAATTATTTGTGGAGATCAATTATCTCTTCATTGTAAATATCACTTTTCAATTTGTTCTTCTAATTTAGAAGTTTAGCTTAATTTTCCACATTAAAAAATCCCAAAACTTACATAAAGTGCCATTGTATTGTCATGATTATTTAATTTATGTTTGTTATCTTTATGGGATTTTAAAATTTATTTTATACTACTCTGGTGAATACATTTGTAGAGGTGTTCTGTTTCTATTCTTCATTATTTTCTTTAGAGAGAATATTTTTTGATGTTTTATTCTGTTCACATTGAAATATTCTGTTCACATTTGTACATATTAAAAAATGTTGCATTAACTTACAAGTAATATGTTCAGAGTGTAGAGTATATACCTTATGGCATTTGCTAGTTTTGATAAGTTGATATATGCACAAAAATCAAGAATTATTGAAATGTTTTCAGATAGCTAAAATCTTAGACAACTCTTCTCATTTGTGATTTTCCAAAAAAATTGTCTTTCCCAAACTATCCAAAGACATCCTTTGTAGAAAGTATTTTTATATGTATACTGGGACTGAATATTTCCCTTTCTGCCTGTGTACAATACAAAGTAAATATTATTTATAATAAAAATATTCTTCTTCTTCACAGTTTCCATACTTCAATTCTAAAGAAGAAATATCTATGCTTGCTCAAGGAGATAGTCATCCAATAACTAAAATACAAAAACTAAGAAAAGATGAGGCAGTGGCAGGTTTTGAGGTCTAAGGAAGGAAGCTACTTTACAGAGAGTTTCATCTCAGCAGATGTAAAGTTAGTTGGTAAACACAGAGCACCATTTGGTAGTGTTAACTTTGAAGAGCATAAACTGAACCCTTGTAGTCTTAAAAGTAAAAATAAAGTTTCTTTGGAATTTCTTTTGACAATTTTTTATTTCTTCCTATCAACAAGAAAATTTGGAAAATGAACTATATACTACTGGTTTTACTAAGTTTATTAAGTACAACATAAAACTTTGATATCAAAAGTAATTCATAAAGTTTATAAATTTGCTGACTGATGCCAAATAGTAATTGTTATTATTATTTATTTTTGTCAGGATATACCTATTGAGTTATATTCCACTTCAATAAATTTTAACTGTTAAAATCTACACTTGGATATTGCTATGGTTTGCATCTAGGTGACCCCCCACAAGCCTCATATAGTCATGCAAGCAGCTGAATCTATCATTTGTGATTGATTCATTGTCTAGTGCTGGGATTGGCAGTATGAGTTCTGCACCCGCCCAGGGGTGGAGCCCACATACAATGTAAGGTGGAGAAAGAAGCATGTTTTTCCCTCTTTTGCAGGGTTTGCTCTTTCCGCTAGCAGCTGTCATGAACAGCTGCCCCTCAGTCAGGCTACCCTGCCTTGGAACCAGCTAAGTATGGACTGAAACCCTAAAAACTGTAAGACATAAATCTCTCCTTCCTTTACTTTGGCATCAGGTATTTTGTCTCAACAATGAAAAAAAAGTAACCAAGACAGATATTGAGGCTTGCTCTCAGCCTTCAGAGTCAGACAAGCTGCACATTTCTACAGCAAAAGAGAATGAAAAGTTGAAGATACATCTGCCCGGGCCTCAATTGTTAAACTTTCCACATAATATTAACATTAATCCCATCAAACTTCTAGTAAAGAACTGATACAAAATGATAACTCTATTCTTTGGAAACAAAGCAACTGATAAGAAAAATGGAGAAAACAATTCAAATTTGAAAAAATTACAATGTTGTAATATTTTAATCTATAATTTTGATTTGACTTGAATGAAGATACTTATTCATGTACTGTTTTACTGGAAATACAATGAAAAGAAAATTATGTTCTGCTCTTCATGTTGTTGTATAAAATATCTCAGTAGTCTTACTTGGAGGATAGTCATTTTGAAAGTTTTTAAAAGCACATTTTAAAAGGTTTAAAAGCACAGGAAAGTATTTCATCAGTGAGTATACTGTAATCTGAAAGTGCAGAGCTAAGCAATGTTGCTGACTACAAATTTGAATGCTCATCTCTGTAGTATTTAACTCTTCTGAATGTGAATGTTCTATTATTAACTTTTGTCTGTATAATATCTACAAGTCTTATATATAAAATAAAGGAATAATTGCATCTAAAATAATGCACATTTAGTATTCTGTGTCATGATATGAAAATGCTGTTCCCAACCTCTCCAAAATACTGACTTTATGTCTTAATAATTTTGGCATCTGTAGTTTCCTCATTCTCTACAGTCTATGAAAGGCATCATTGTAAACACATACAAATGCACATATCTTAGTTAAGATTATAAATGATTTGACTTTGTATATTTTTAGATCAACAATAAGACCAATACATGATGTTTCAAGGACATAAAATTTTTTCTTAATGTATCATAAAGATGAATTCATCACTTTAGTATAACAGCCTTGTAAATTTGAAACTAATGTAATAAGCACTGCCACCGTATTACTGTTCATTGAGTTAAATATTTAATACCAAATCTTATATGGAAATTTTCAATAGAGCAGAAAACTTCATGTAAAACATACCCATGTATGATCAGCAATAGAAGAGAATTAAATTCATGGGCTGCATAAAAAATTTTGATCAATGAAAGACCATAAATATGACAGTAGCCCCATAAGTTTGTAATGGATTTATAAATTTCCTATTCTAGTCACACTATAGCCTTTGTGATATCATAGTACAGTGCATTGCTCAAGAAGTCTGGTGATGCTGGTGGAAGCTACTATACTACCAGTCATATAAAAATCTACACATTGTACAAGGACAGTACAAATACAAGACAACGATAACAAACAGCTACGTTATCATTAATGAATTTTCTATACTATGCTTTTGGTCTTCTCTTTAATATTTATTTCTATGTGTATTTCAAGACAGTGTCTGACAGTTCCCTCAGAAAATGTTCAGGAAGAGGACTTTATTGCCAGAAGGAATGAGTGTTCCATGTGTGCTATGGGCCCTGAGGAGCTCCCAGTGATGTAAAATGAGGAAGTAGTAGGCAATGATACATAGGATCCTCACCCTAAGTGGGCCTAAGCTAATGTGCATTAGTTTTAACAAACAATCAAAAGGTAAAAATGAAAACAAATTGAAAAAGGAGTCAGGATGTAAAGAAAAGCAGTATTTTTTTTCAGTTGTACAATGTGTTTGTCTTTCAAGTTATATGTAACTACAAGTCAAGTGTTTTTAAAAAATTAAACTTTTAAAGTAAAAATGTTACAAAAAGGTAAAATTAGCAGTACTGAAGAAAGATTTGTTTTTATAAATGTAGCCTGAGTGTACCATTTACTTAAAGTTTACACTAGTAAATAATCATCCTGGGATTTCACAATCACTCTCCCCTCACCTGCTGATACCCACAGAGAAACTATGAATGCTATTCATGGCAAGAGATCCTTGCAAATCTGTCAGATTTACCTTTTACATTGTATTATACTGCAACTTTTTCTACATTTACCTGTGTTCAGATATATAAATTTTAACCATTGTGTGGCAATGTCCACACTATTCAATAGAGCATCATGCTAAAGAGATGTTAACCTAGGAGCAATGGCCTAGGCAATATAGCCTGGGTGTACAATAGGCTATGGCATGAAGATCTGTGAAAAATACACCCTTTGGTTTTCACACAACCACAAAATCAGATACTGAGGTATGACTGAAGCATATCACCATCATTAAACTATGCTAGACTCTATATGCATACCTTTTTTTCAACTCCCAGAGATTAAATGAGATATCTCAAAATATGATTTAAACCTTGCTTTCCTATTGTCTCTACTCAGGTATCAGAGATGGAATGCAAGATGGAAGCAGTTAATATCCCTGATTGCAATGAGCTATGTTAGTATTTTAGGAAAAAATTCTGTTTACATTTATATATTTATTCTTACTGTTTAAACTTCAGTTTCTAAAAATAACACTATGGTATGTCTACTGCTTTTTTGACTATATATATTTTTCTAATAGTCAGGGAATACTTTTCCTGATGCTACTAGGAACTTATTATGAATAACAATAATGTTGTTTCCGATGAAAGCATTTCCTGTTTCCTGGCTGTCCACTTCACATAGTGAAAACTTCACTCCCTCACAGAGAAGAGTCTGCTATTTGAAAGAACCAAAATCTTAAACAAAATGGAGTCTTTGACCTGTTCAATTCTTTGATTTATATCAAGTGTAGCTACAGAGAGTAGACTATTTGGAGAAAAAAAAATTCTTTAAAGAAAAAAGCTTGAATATCTTGACCAGATGGTTTTTATACTTGAATTGTGCTAGAGAGGAAAGTTTTGTTATTCATACTCTCAAAAACTGTGAATGGATAGGAAGAATCTTGATTAAATAGCAGTTTTTCCAGTATGAGCTATAGTAATTTATTCAGTTAATGATTTAATAAAAAATTCAGTAAGTCTGCTGTACTAAAACTTTAGACATAGTATTGTCAGCTAAGCATCACTGTCTGTTGACACATTTGGAGCCTAGAAAACTTAAATAACATGCTCAGAAAGTATAGCTAGAAGATGGCAATAAATGCATAATAGAAATGAATCTGAATGTTCTAAATCCAAATACTATGATGTCTTTCACATACCATTTCAGCCCTAGATAGTCAGAATCAAAATATACAACAATTAGTTTATGGCAATATTTGATACTGTGACAGACTGATTAGCATTACTAGCAATCAAAATGATTACTAACAATCAAAATCCATGTGAATAAGTTAAGAGATGCAATTAAAAGAATGAATGAGCCGAAACTCATAGACAGGAAGTAAATGAACAAATTTCTCCCTATTATGCATATATTATATAATACACATTATATAAATATAGATACAGGGCCTGGTGGAACATGCCTGTAACTTCAGAATAACTTAGGGAGGAGCACTGAAAGTTCAAATTCAGTGTAGGCAATTTAGGGTCTTATCAAAACTCTTATCTCAAATTAAAAAGACACAAAAACAGCTGGGCTCTACTATAGCTCAGTGAAAAAGCTCTACTTCAATTCCCAGGACAATACATAAATAAATAAATAGTTGATAAGTAAATAAAAGACTGCATTCAGTAGATTAAATGATGTCTGAGAGAAAACAACCTGAGTGTAAGACAGAATATTAAAAGGTACTTAGAAAAGAGAGAACAACTGTTATTTATGAATGACTACATATTTTTATCTTTTAATTTCTCCATGTAATTATTTATGACTTGCTATGTAAGATTATCTTATCATGCCAGAGGAGGGAACATTTTGTTAGCTGTCAGAAAAAAACAAAACAAAACAAACCAAAAAAAAAAGAAACATAGCGTCAAAGATGATTGTTATTCGTGTTATGAAAAGAACAATCTCAACAGCAAATTCTTCCATGGAAACCATTAATTTATTGCAACATGATGACCCACTATTAAAAGATGGAATATTTATCCTCTCTATGCAACTGTTTGTAAGGACATAGAAAAATTATCTCATTTCTATTATTTTATTGGAGCATATTAATTATACAGAATAATAGATTGCATTTTCATGCATCTAATGAAATGACATTTTCATATATGCAAATAACATATTTAACATATTTTTATCATATTCATCCTCCAACTACACAGCCATGTCCTGTTCCTCTAATCCTGTTCCTCTTCTGTAATAATAGTTTCCTTTCCTCTTTCATATTGAGATTTTCCTCTGGATTCTACATGTGAGAGTTATACCTCTCTTTATGTCTCTCACTCACTTCAGATATCATGATGACCTTAGTTGTATCTTTTTCTTGCAAATTCCATGACTTTTTCACTTTTTTCTTTACAATGGAATAATCTCTCTCTCTCTCTCTCTCTCTCTCTCTCTCTCTCCCTCTCTCTGTCTCTATCACTTTTCTATATTCATTCAGCTAGGCTGAGTTCATAACTTTGTTCTTTGAATAATGCCACAATAGATATGAATATTCAGGGATTTGTATTGTTTGTTGACTTTACTTCTTTAAACATGTGCCAAATTTTGATATAGCTGAATTATATTGCAGTTCTATTTTTAGTTTTTGAGGAACCCCATTCTAATATCCATGATGCGCCTGTGTTTTGCAGTAGTCGTTTCAAGGTTTCAATTTTTCTCCTAACGCTCTGATCAATTCTGAGTGGGTTTTTGTACAGGTTGAGATATAGGAATCTAGTTTCAATCTGTATGCAAGGATCTATAGTTTTCCAGCATCATTTGTCAGAAGCTGTCTTTTCTTCAAAGTTTATTTTTGGAACTTCTATATGGTTTTTGTTGAATGATCAGGTATCATATTGTTAAAATGACTGCAATTATGCAAACATTGTAAGGTTATTTTCTGCACTGCTGTTTTTAAAATTCCTTTAGCTAAAAATTTTTGTTAACATTATTTTGTTTGGCCAAAGTTTTGTGATGAATCATTAAAATTTATTTGTTCTCCAATGCAGTTAGCATATTTTGAGAAAAGATATTAGAATGTCTCCAACATTGCTCTTTTTATCAATTTTGCTTTGTCTGTTTGGGTTCTTGTGTGTTTCTGTATGAATTTTATGATGATTTTTCCATTCCTGGAAGAAAGTGATTGATATTTTCAATGAACCTATGTTGAATCTGTATATCATTTTGGTAGTGAGACCCCTTTGAAAATATTAATTCTCCCAATCCCTGACCACTGAACATCTTTCCATCTTCTAATGTTTTTAATTTTTTCAATGTTTTATACTTTTTATAGTAGAGGTCTTTCATAGTCTTGCTTAATTTTATTCCTTTTTGAGTCTATTATGAAAGGGGTTGTTTTATAAATTATTTCTCAATTATTATTGGTATATAGGAAGCTACCAATTCATGTATGTGGATTTTTGTCTTCTGTTCAATTGCTGAATTTGTTTTTTAATTCAAAGAGATTTATGGTGAATATTTTAGGGTTTTCTATGTATTGAAACATTATTTGCAAACAGGGATAATTTGACTCCCTCCTTTCCTATTGGTATCCCGTTTATTTCTTTCTCTTCTGTGAATGCTCTTGCTGAAGCTTCCAAAATGTGTCAAATAAGAGTGCTGAGAGTGGGTACCTTTGTCTTATTCCTAAATTTAGAAAAAATTCTTTCAGTTGTAACCCATTCATTAAGGACTAAGGGTTATGGGTTTGTTACAGAATCCTTTGTTATGCTGAGATATATTCCTTGTATGACTATTTCATTGAGATCTTTTATGATGCAGAAAATGAGAGTTTTATGAAAGCACTTTCTGCATCTATTGAGAAGATATAATTCATTTCATCTGTGTGGAATATTATAACTACTGGTGTCCATACATTTGGCCATCCTGGCATCTTTGGAAAGAAATAAATTTGATTATGTTGTATAATCTTTTTTAATGTGATGTTGAATTTGATTTGCAATTATTTTGAGAACTTTTGCATCTATGTTTATCAAGGATATTGGTATCTATTTTGATTTTGGTCTGTCTTTATTTTTGTTGTGACATTATAAGGTTTTGTTAGCAGAGTAGCATTGGGTTCATAGGCTGAGTTGGAAAGAGTGCTTTCTTTTTCAGAACAGTTTCAGGAGCATTGGTGTTAATTTTTCTTTAAAAAAGTTTGGTAAAGAGGCCGGGGATTTAGCTCAGTGGTGTAAGTGCCTGCCTGGTAAGCATGAGGTCGTGAATTCCATTCCTGGTACCAAAAAAATAAAAATAAAATAAACAACTAAATAAATTAAATTAAATTAAATAAAAGTTTGGTGAAAACTAGCAAAAAGATCCATTTAGTTGATGATTTCTCTTTGTTGGGAGACTACTGATTCAATTACAGTGCTTATTTATTTATTCAGATTTTTTATATCCTCAGTTAGTTTTGCAGGTTATATGCACCTAGAAATTTACTCACTTCATCTATATTTTCCAATTTATTGACATAATTCATTAAAATATTTCCTAAGGATCATTTAGATTTCAGGGTTAGCATTTGTAAAGTTCCCATTTTCAGGTCTAATTTTAGTTATGTGGTCATCTTTCTCTTTCTTTTCATTAATTTAGCCAACGGTTTTCATTTTTTTATCTTTTCAGAAATGATTCTCCTTGTTACTTCAAGACTTTCTTCATTTAGTGTCTCATTTACTACTTCTTTGTTCTTTATCATTTATTTGCTTCTATTGATTTTGTATTTTTATCATGTTTTACTAAGACCTAAAGGAGCATTACTGACAACATTTGACATTTCTGTTTTTCTTTTAAGAGTACTTATTGTTATATTTTAATAGTTTTTCTGTGTCCTATGGATTCTGGAGTGTCATGTTTCCATTTTCATTTGATTCTAGAAATTTTTAAAATCTTCCTTCCCAATTTCTTTAATTCACACAAAAGTGTATATTTTAAAAATCTTTATCTGTTTGTGTTTTCTGCAATTTCTTTTGTTAATTTCTAGTTTCATTCTAGTATGGTCTAATAAAATGCATGAAATTGTTTCATTTTTTGTACTTGCTAACACATTTGTGTGATGGCTTTAAATATGATCTATTCTAGTGCAAGTTCTGTGATCCGTTTACCAAAATATATACTTTGTAACTTTTGGATGATATATTTTGTAGATGTGTGTTAAGTCCATTTGATCTATAATTTAAGTCTGATGTTTGTAGATATTTATTATTCGATGTAGAAGACCTATGTATTGCTGAGAGTGGAGCACTGAGGTCATATGTTTTGGTATTGGTGCAACTGCTATCTCTCCTTCATGTTTTGTATTTTTTGTTTTATATAGGTCATTGCTTTGGTATTTGTTGAAATTATAATATTCCTTTGACAGATTAGTTTTGTTAAAAATACATACAGACCTTCTTTGCCTCTCCTTACCAGTATGGAATTAAGGCCTATTCTGCTGAATACAAGTATAGCTACTCCTACTTACTTTGTAGTTCAATTTTTTGCAATATTATTTTCCACCCTTTTACTTTCAGTATGTATATGTCTTTTCTCATGAGGTGAAACATTTACAGATGCCTAAAACTTGGTCTTGTTGTTAATGTAATTACTTCACCTGTACTTTTTAATTGGAGAATTTGGTCATTTACATGCAGTACTACTCCTGCATATAAACAGGAATAGTAGTATTTGCTCTTGTCACTCTGTTGTTTTTCTTATAATTTTGAATATTCTATATACATTTCCTTTCTCCTTTATCTTAGAGTTGGATTATTTAATGAATTAATCTTGTTTGTTTTCTAATTCTTATTTGCTTATCTATACTTATTAAGATTTATTCTCTCATATGTTCATATTTGTTTTTCTGTTTCTAGCATTCCTTAACCATCTTTTATAATGCTAGTTACATGGTCATTTCATCCAGTTTTTTGTTTTAATTCAACTCCTAAGGACTTATGAGATTTTGAGTTATGTTTCCTTGTTTTTCATATTTCTTGTATATTTATGTTGAGATCTGTGCATCTACAGAGATGGGTATCTCTGTTACATTTATATGTTGGTCTCATAAGTGAGAAGGCTTCTCTTGATGGGCTCAATCTCATTTCATCTAACTAAAAAAAAAATCTTTAGAAGCCACAGACACACACACACACACACAGAGCAAACTATGCAATGAAAAACAATGAAAACCAACAAGTATACCACCAATGACAATAGGAAATGGGCAAAGTTAATAAATTAATATAAAAAACTAAGAAAAGTAAAGAAAAACAGGAATAACAAAAGTAACTGCAATCAAGTGACTTAAAATTGGCAGTGAGGAAAGGCAGAATATTAAGAAGCAACAAAATTAAAGTGTAGGAAGCATATAAAGTAGATCACAGCTAAATGTATCTCCATACTAGCCTCAGAGACTTTCCGTTCTAGTTAATTCTCAATATTTAATACACACACACACACACACACACACACACACACACACACGGGTAAATGAGGCAACCGAACACCTCTACCAAAGCGTGCACAAAGGGTATCAAAGGGGAGAAAAGAAAGAGCCTGACTGCTGATTTACTCAAAATCATCAAAATAAATAAATAAATAAAACTCAGCAAACTCAAAAATGATATAGTAGACTTAGTAAACAAGTTGATCAATGAGTTAGAAGACTCAAACAAAAACTAGAGGTGCTATCAAAACAATTCAAAACATCAATGGTAAATTTAACACCATCCTTCAAAAAGTGTCAAAGACAAAAGTCCAAGATAAGGAATTCTATTAAATATATGAGCAGCAGAAAAGAACAGTGTGAGAGGAAGGTACTAGATCTAGAAATTAAGTCTGATGAACAAAACCTTATACTTAGAAATACCTTGAAAACAAGAAATAACACAAGATGTGCTATGAGCTCATACAAACCAGATTAACCAAAGACTAATTAGTTTTTTTTTTAAAAAAAGGAGAGGACAATATTCATGGAATAAAAAAAAAATCTCTTTCCAGAAAATGTTCTGCATAAGGAGAAAGAATTCAACATGCAGGTTAGTGAGGGATATAGAAGTCCAAATAGTCATGACCACAGAAGAATTTCTTCAGGATGCTTCATAGTCAAAATCCCAGAAGTCTACCACAAGGACAGAATCTTAAAAGTTGTTTTAAAAATATCAACAATTTATTTATATACGCATATCCATTATAATTATAGCACACTTTTCAAGACAAAACTTAAAGCCAGAAGAGCTTGGAGTGAAGTTTTGTAAGCCTTAAAACAAAACAACTTTGAACCCAGAATGTATCCTTCAAAATTGTCTTTCAGAATTGAAATATAATATAAAGATATTCCAGGACAAAGAACAATTTAAGAAATTCATGTATACCACACCACCACCCAAAATTTACTGAAGGATATCTAAGAGAAAATGAAGCCGTCTGTTCCAAAATGTCTGATGGATGTCTACTTAAAGCAGCACGATGAGTTAAATAAAAGGGAAAAATAAAGAATTCATGCAGAGAAAAACACTTCAGTGACAATAATAAGTCAATATTTTTCAGTAATAAATTTCAATACAAATGGCCTCAAGTCACCAATCAAAAGACACAGGTTGTCATACTACATCAAAAAACAAAACCAAATGAAAAGTTGTGTACAAGGGACACATTTAATTCTAATTAACAGACTAAATTCACAGACTAAGAATCAAAGGGTACAAAACAATATTTCACACAACAGGGCACTGAAAGCAAGCAGGGGTAGCTATCTTATCTTCAGACAAAGTCAACATCGAACTGAAACTCATCAGAAGAGGCAGAGAAAGTCACTATCTATTAGGTTAGAGAACAAATTAACAGAAAAAATAAGTTATAAATATGTATGCATCAAATACTGATCCACTCAACTTTATTAAATAAACATTAGCAGATATAAAGGATCGAATGAACACCAACAAAATCATAGTGTTGGACCTCTATATCCTACTTTCACAAATAGATAAGTCAACTAAACAAAAAATAAACAATGAAATATCTGAGTGAAACCACACCTCCAAAACTTGAATTTTACAGATATCTTAGGATTGTTCTCTCCTTCTACAACAGAGTACACATTCTTCTCAGTACTATGTGGAGCTTTCTCAAAAACCACACACTGGGCCACAAACTTGCTTAAATAACTACAAAAGATTTAACATGTTCCAATGTATATTATCAGATCATAGCACACAAAAACTAGAAATTAATGGTGAAAAAACAGAGGAATTTTGCAAGCACCTGAATACTAAATAACATCCTCAAATAATCAAGGTATTAGGGAAAAAATCAATGAGAAATTAAAGTGTTAAAATGGATATGTATTGCCATGAATGATTATTTGGAAAAACAAAACATGCTCCAATAAATAACTTAATGAACCCATGGTCCTAGAAAAATGAGAACAATCTTAATTAAAAATTAGTATAAGGAAGGGAGCTAAAAAAGCACTGCACATAGTAATGAAATTCAGCCTTTAAAAAAAATAATGAATCAAAGAGCTTGGTTTTTGAAAGAATAAATAAATTAGAAAACACCTTGCCCAAATATACCAAAAGAAAGAAAGAAAAGCCCATTTCAATACAATTAGAGATAAAAAAGTTGAAATAAAAATCAGCACCATCAAAATTCAGAAGATTGTTAATAACTACTCTGAAAAGTTATACTTCAACAAATTCATAAAGCTAATTGAAATAAAAAGATTTCTAGACATGTATGAATTGTGAAAATGCAACTAAGAAGGTATAACATTCTTAAATAGTGTAATGACAGGTAATGAAATTGAAGGCATAATAAAATTCTAATAAATAATAAAAGCCCAGGACCTAATGGATTCATCATTAAAGTCTACAAGAACTTCAGTGAGGACATAATGTAAATATTTCTCAAAGTTTTTAATGAAATCGAGAAGGAAATATTACTTCTATATTTATTCCTGAAAGCTAGCAATACCTTTATTCTAAAACCAGACATGGACCTAAATAATGGAAAGCTACAGGCCAAACTTTTTAATAAATATAGATGTAAAAATTGTTAAAGCAGAATGTAGCAAATCAGAAAGATCACATCGTGACCAAATAGGCTTCATCCCGGGGATGTGAGAATGGTTCAACATAAACAATAAATGTAGTAAACAGAAGCAAGGAAGAAACTACATGATCATTTCAATAGAGGCATAAAAAGTTTTACCAAAATCCAAATCCATTCATGATAAAAAAAAACTCTAAAGAAAGTAGATATAGAACATCCTTATCTTGATAAATGACATTCATGATAAACCTACTGCCAACATCATGTCAGTGGAGAGAAGCTAGAATATTTCCCTCTAATGTCAGCAAGAATAGGATATTCAGTATCACCACTCTTGTGCAATATATTCGGCAAATACATTCAAGGGCAATCAGCCATGGGAAAGAAAATTTTCCTATAGGTAATGAAGAATTAAAACTGTTATTGTTCACAGATTACACAGTTTTTAATAGCACAATATATGCCATCAAAAGATTCCTATAACAAATACCCAATTTTAGTAATGTAGCAGGACAATACCATTAAGAGAAATTGAATATTTACTAATGAACTTAAGCCAGGAAATGGAAAACTTTTACAATGAAAACTACAATAGCCTGAAAGAGTGATGAGAATCATATAAAATGGAAAGATATCACCTGTTCTTATGTAGACAAATATAATGTAAATAATCAGAGAACTCAAAGTAATACATAGATTTAATGCAATTTCCAATCAAAACACTAAAAACATTCTTCAAAGGACTAGAGAAAACAATTCTAGAATATATATGGAGGCAGAAAAGATTCTGAATAGCCAAAACAATCCCAGGCAACAAGAGCAAAGCAAAACACAATACACCACAATCACAGATTTTAAGTTGTATTACATAGCTGCAGTAATAAAGACATCATGCTACTGTCATGAAAACAAACATGGGGATCAAATGGACAGAATAGAGGGTGCCAGAAACAACTCCAAGCACAAAATTGGTGCTAGGAAAACCTGCTATAAACATGCATAAGATTGAGTCTTTCTAGATTTGTGTCAATTATGATTTATCCACATAAAATAAAAATGAATCCAAGACCTACACATTAACACAGAAAGAATCTGTTGACAGTTAAACTAAATAAACTCCTGAAGACATAGGCACAAGTTATGACCTTCTAAACAGAATGATAATTGCACAAAAAATAACATCAAGAATCAACAAATAAGTGTGCTTCAAATTAAAAACTCACACAGCAAAGGAAACAACCATGAGACTGAAGAGAATGGAATGAGGAACAGGTTTGGTGAATTACTCCTTTGACAGAAAACCAATATCTAAAATATTTAAAGAATTCTAAAAAATTCAGACCCCCCCAAATAAAATATCTAATAAACTAATGGGCAACTGAAATGAATAGACACTTCTTAGAATTACAAATGGCCAATAAATACATAGAAAAATGTTCAGCATCACTGTCCAAGAGACACACACAATTTAGAACATTGAGATTCCATCTTACCCCAGAAAGAATGGCATACCTCAGTAAATCAAATACTAATGCATACTGATGAGGCTGCAGGGGAAAAGGATTCCTTCTACATTGTTTGTGGGGATGTAAACTGCTATAACTACGGAGATTAGCATGAAAATTTCTCAAAAACCTAAAATTAAAAATTTCACTTGACACAGAGTTAGTTCTCCATACCTCAAGAAATTGATTGGAACTCAAATGATGTAGCCAAGTTATAGGGCTGAGAACTTCTATTAGTGATTTGAGTAGATGTGCAATTCATGGACTGTTGTTACTTGGAAATGTTCCCACAAAATAGTAAGGTTTTAAATAAACCTTCATAACTGACAATTCATTGTACATCTGGCTGAGTAGGAGAATCAAAAAGTTTTAAAGAATATAATAAAAATAAGTTCAAAACCTAATGAGACACAGAGATGAGAGTAATCAAATTTTTATGAAAGAATCATAAAAATTATTGCAGAGAAACTGATGTTAGAGCCTTATGACTGCAATTCTCCAGATAGAAAAGGAGGGATAAATAGTTATTGAGCAATCCATCTAGTGTTTGGCAAAGCATATCATAAAGTCATAGACATGTGTATGTAAATCTTTTCATGTACTCTTAATTATTAATAACTGATTGATAAATATTAATGAAGAATTAATTATAAAATGATATATATATATATTTTGTTTCCCATACTCCAGATGAGAATTGTGTTTTACTTGAATCAACTTACTTAATAATTTACAGGTATATAAACTACTGTCTAGCATTTGGAATGGCATTTTAAAAATTAGATGCATTTGTTATATTGCTCTTGGCACTAT
>RJWT010002011.1:0-43500 GCA_004365215.1 Cuniculus paca | reverse complement strand
CTCCTCTTTCTTTCTTTCTTTCTTTCTTTCTTTCTTTCTTTCTTTCTTTCTTTCTTTCTTTCTGCCTGAAATTTAAGAATAAGGTATCAGCAGGGCCAAACTCCCTCTGAATACACTAGAAAATGATCTATTCCAGGCTTCTTTCTATTCGTGGCAGTTCCTTGACTTGTGGCCACACAATTTTAGTTTGCACATATTGTGTTGTTCTCCCTGTGTGGGCCTGTGACCCTTTACCAACATTAGATATCACTGCTCTGCATAAAACCCTCCACAATCCCCATGGCTTCCTGCAGCATGTAGAGTGAATGTCAAGGTGTTACATAAACCTGCTTTACCTCTCTGGACCCATCTCTTACTACTTCTTCCTCCTTTCCTTCCTTCTACCCACTCTGACCTCTTTGCTGGTTCTGCTTCAGTGTCCACACGTGGTGTTTCCATTGCTTAGAATGCTCTTCCGAAATAGCAAAGCTCACACCCTGATTTCCTTATACCTTTGTCCAAGTATCAGCTTCTCTGTGAGGTCTTTGCTGATCAATCAATGTAAAATTGCCACCTTCCTGCCATTACTTCTTATATGCTTCTTCTCACTTTATTTCTTCTGCAGCATTGAATTTCACCTGAGATATATATTCTGTTTGTTTCTCTCCTGTCTCCTCCACCTGAATGCATGCTCCTTGGGGACTATTATAATTTAGATTTAAAATGTCCCCCAGAGGTCTCACATTCAGAGGTAGAGTCTGATTGGAAAGGGGAGAGGTCACTGGGTATATGACTTGGAAGGATATGTTTTCCTCCTCTATGCTTTTGTCTCTACTTCCTGGCCCCCATGCAGTGAACAGTTTTCCTCTATGACCTTGTTCTGCCATGCTATTTCTGTCTTACAGCCAGCTGACCATGGACTGAACACATGGAAACTGTGAGCCAAAATAAACCTCTCTTCTTTTAAATTGTGAGTGTGAGGTATTGAGTTTCAGCAATGGGAAAATGACTAACACAGAGATATAGAGATATTTATCTTTTTTGATCACTGCTGTATTCCTAAGTGTAAAGCAGGGCTGGTACATACTAGGTGATCAGGAAGTATCTGTACAAGGAATTAATTTATCAAATTAATGCTGATAGCAATTTACAACATTCAAAGCATGGTTGCCACTTAACTTATCCTCTCAAGCATCCACTAAGGTAGATTTTACCCTTGTTTTACAGGTAAGGAAACTCAGGCTTACTGTGGCTATTTATAGTCTCAGGTCTCACTGCTAGTAACTAATCAAGGCTTGACTTTGGAATCAGACCATCTAGGTTCAAACGCTTAACCTGCCTCTTTCTACGTGTGTGTCTTTCAGCATTTTCTATAATCTCTTGAAGCCTCTGTTTCTTTTTCTATGAAATGAGGATAATTGTAGTTCTCCTCTCATAGAGGTGACAAGAAAATTAAATGAGATAGTCTTCAAGAAGAGACTGGTGAGTAGTAAGCACTTGATAAATGCTGGGTTTAATTGTTATCATTCTTCCTATTTATTATTGTTATTGTACCCCACTGATAAAGTAAGAAATAAAAATTGTGGCAAAAGGATTCTTCTTTGAAACCTTTATTTTCTTTTCGCATCTGCTGGGGACCCAGCTACAGCATTTTTCTTATATCCAAGAGTTTAGAATTTGAAAACAAACCAACAAACAGACAAACAGGCTCAGTCTGGCCCCTGTCTCAACAACTGTATGCTGATGTTTGTGTGTATGTGTGTGAGTGTGGGTTGCATATGTCTGTGCATCTTTATTTTCCATTTACCTTGAAAATTGATAGATTTCCAATTTAGAGCAAGGGGGGATCAGGAGGGAGAAGGAAAATGGAGCTGCCCATCAAAATTAGCAGGGAAGTAGGTAAAGGTCATTTGAGCACAGCTTGGCTGCGCTCTGAATTAACCTGCATAACAGAGACTTGTTGAGTTTGCAGCTCTTTAAGGCACATATTAACACTGGGAGGGAGGCAAGGAGACACCCAGAGAGAAGGTCAATTTGTGGTTGCTCAAACCAGCAGGGCTCCTGCAGAAACTTGGCTGGAGAAGGCAGCTCTGGGCTGCTGGGGTGAGAAGCCAGTGAAGAAAGTGCTCTGTGGAGGAGGGGAGGACCAGGTGTGTCCCTGGGTTACATCTGAGATCTGGTCTGGCCTCATGAGAGCCCTGGCACTGCAGCTGGGCAGGGCTCCCGCAGGGCTGGCATTGCAGCAGAGAAAGAATTAAAGAGAAGTGAGCACAACATCCAGTGGCAATTGCAGATTCATTAATCGTCTATGGGGAAAAGAATGGGAGGCATTTATATGATAAAGATGCTTGGAAATTAGAGGCAGCAGCAGTGCTGTTTACTGTTTTTATTTTATTTTTATTATCATTAAATTGCTTCGAGTCACCTGTAATTTTCCTAGGCTGTCACAATTACAAATCTTTGAGGATTACACAGACCCACACAGTCAGAAAGGTATAATTTAAACTTTCAAAAACCTGAGGGCCTCAGTTTTTTTTCATTACTGCTGAAGTTGGTGCTGATGGGTTGAGTAGGTGACCCCCAAGGCAGAGTCCAGCCTCCTTTCTAGTCTTGTGGTTTTGCCACTAACTCAGACCATAGGGGACTATTATGCAGCTAGACATCGGAGGAAAGAATCTTGAGCTGAGGCCAAGGCCTAATCTCATATTCCTACATTTCCCCACAACGCCTCTCTGCCATGGTGAGTCATTTTCTCTGCCTGTGTGTCATTCTACCCATCTGTAATGTTGACCCACAACTCACAGAATTGTGCTCTGGCTTATGTAAGGCTATCGTGCTTGTCTTCTGCCAATCTTTCTCTGACACCGACTGGGTGTTTTATGATTCACTTCAACTCTGACATTAGCTCCTGGGAGTTAACATCAGATCCTGGAAGTTTCCAGGCAAGGTCACCAACAAGACTGCATTTACTTCAGATATCAGATACAAATGGGGACCTTAGTGGCTATAGTTTGGATCTTGAATGTCTCCCGAAGGCCCATGTATTGCAGGCTTGGTCCCAGCCTGGGGTGCTTTTGGGAGGGTAGGGGAACCTTTATGAAGTCAGAGGAAGCTAGGTCTTTGGGGGTGTGTGCTTCAAGGAGATATTGGAGCCCTGGCCCTTTCCCTTCTCTTTGCTTCCTGGCTACATGAGATGAACAGCGTCCTCTGCCATGGCCCTTGCCATGATGCCATCATAGCCCACAAAGCAATGGGGCCAGGTGATCATGGATGCAAACCTCTGAAACTGTCAGGAAAACAAACCTTTCCTCTGTGCAAGCTGCTTATCTTAGATATTTTATCACAGTGAAAGGAATCTGGCTAACATACTAATGTAGGGAAGAAAAAGTAATATCTTTTTCCCACCCATTACGGAGTTCATGGCTGAGAACCCCACAACAAAGGTTGGATTAACAAGAGAATGCATACGCATTTACTCAATAAATTCTTTTTTCTGGTCTGTGGTTGTGGCTCAGGGGTAGTGCATGTATGTAGCATGAGTGTAGCATGTTTCATCCCCAGGACACCCATCCTCCCCAGTTTGGACATCATGGGAACTTACAGACCCAAAGACTTAGGGATGATACCTATTTATATATTGTATGATTGGGAGAAAAATGGTATGATTTAATGGTAACTAACTGGGGGAAACTTTAGCTAGACCTTCTTGGTGTCCCTTTGTGATGTTTCTTCCTTCTGAGTAGAAAGCAAGACACCTGCCACAGGAGGGCCTTCAGAGACAGAGGAGGGCAGAAGTCAGAGAATGACTTTTCTAAGATGTATGGCCTATTTCAGGGAAGAAGGGATGGAGGGAATTCTAGTTTCTGTGGTCTTCTTCAAGAAAGAGAGGGCAGGAAAAGGTCAGACAGACCTTTCTGCTTCTACAGTTTTCTCAATTTCCTTCATCTAAAGTACTCAACATGCTGAGGTGTCATATTTTGTGGTACCATTTCATGTGCCCCCTCACTAGCTTACCTGCACTTCTGTCTGGCTTGCTTGCACATCTGGGGATTCCCATGCCCCTCATCAGGCTTGATTTTTTTTTAGAACAACTCATAGAATCCACTGAAAGTACATACACAGTTTTATTGCAAAGTCAGGAGCAACCAAATAGGTTGGGGTCTGGTGGTGGCAGCACTTCCATGCCTTTCCTCATGGACTTTGGGCACAGAACCCTCAAGCTCATTGATGTGTTCAGCAACTAGGAAGACCCTCTGAGCTGTGGTACCCATAGTTTTCATAGAAGTTTCATTATCTTGGCTTGATTGATCAAGGGCCATGTGAGTTGGGGGCTAGAGTTGAGTCCCAACTCTAATTCTGTCCTCGATTTTCCTGGCATGCCATCTTCTCTCTTGAAACTGAGGGTTCACCACTAAATAAATAAACTATTGTGTGGCCAAAAGAGGCTAGGAAATTTCAAGAGTTTTTGAAGTTCTGTCAATAATTGGGGACAAAACCCAGATATATTTTGTATTACATCACAGTTACCACGTTATAGTTTTGTTCTGAATCACTCTAGAGCACCTTAAAAGTTCAGCTTGTAGGGCTCTGGACATCTAGGTGGCTCTGGTTCAGTTGATGTGGGCTGTGACCTGCAGATATCTACTTCCACTAGGTGCCCCAGGGATGCTGATGCTGAAGCTTGTGGCCTGCAGACCACTTGCTGAGAGAGGCTGAAGTAATATTACTCAAAGTATCATGCCTGAAATTGTTCTGGACACTGTGGTGTTCTCCATAAACATCTTAGGCATCGTTATGAAAACTATCTCCTTTGAAGAGATTCAATTGTCGGATATATTCTAAATGCAACTGTCATTGAATATCAGAGCTGAAGAACATTTGGAGGCCTAGGAATTCTAGTTGCCTGAAATCCTTCGAAAGGTTTTTATGGGCTGTAGAAGGGTGGGAGATGAATTCAGAATGGGAATGTGCAAAGCCAAGGGAGAATTAGGTCATTCGCAAAATTCCCTAAGTAACTGTTGCAGTACTCCTTCCTTTTCCTCTGCTGTTTCATCATTCCTTCCTTGTTCATCCCGTTGCCTGCTTCTTCACACTCAGACTCACTATAAAGGAGGCATCCTGGGTCCCCTACAGACCTGAGACCTCAGCTATTACCTCCAAACTCTTGCAAGTTTCCAATGTGGGTTTCTTCGTTTTTTGTTTTTTGAGACAGTGTCTTGGTTTGTAGTCTAGGCCGGCCTCGTGAACTCACAAGCCTCCTAGCTTAGCCTCTGGGATTATAGTGTGCACTATGACGCCTGGCCTATTTTGACTTCTTGAACTGTAATTTTGGGACACTGCCCATAGAACCACCTGAAGAGTGATACCAAATTGGTATCTTTAGGAAATGCCAAGAAGTTGGTGTTGTAAACAAATTCTGAAGGGCTTTCTAAGCCCCTTTCCCTTAGCTGATGGCTTTGTCCCTGAATATGGGATGTCCAGTGCAATTTAACAAGGGTTACTTGCTGTTTGGAAGGTAATAGACACTCAGTGGAAATCCATGGAATGAATGAGAATATCAACAAATTTTTCTTCTCCCCAATTTAAATTCCTATTGTGTCTTCATGTGTCTTTCCACCACCAGTTCCTGTCTTGGGTTGAAGCCCACTGGCACTTCTAGTGGCTTGCTCGCTTGGCTACTCTCTCTCCTGTATCTTCAGCCTTTTTGTGTGTCCTTGCTCTTTTCCCAGAGTCATTACTCAATTCATCTGTCTGTTAAAGTTTTTTCAGCCACAAGGACACCTTCATTTCCAGTCTTAAAGACTGTCTCCAAAGCTCATCATTTGTCCCTTCTATTATATTTACTTTGCTTTGTAGTTATTCATACATGAGTCTTCACTTCTGAGATTTTCAGCTACCTGAAGGCAGGTAATGATATTAGTAATAGAGAGTCTAGAGACAAGAACTACTCTAGTTGATTGAGCATCTTCTGTTAATACCAGGTCTCACATACAATAGGTTTAAAAGTTATAAACATATTCCAGTTTAGTTATCTTTATTTTAGAGATATGGAAAGTGAGGCTTAGGGAGGCAAAGAACAAAAAACTGAGAAGTGGCAGGGATGAGATTCAAACCCAGACAGACTCCCAAACCCACTCTCATTGTATTCTACAACATGGCTCCAAAGTTAAAAAGGAAAAACCTGTATTTTTTGAGCAGCTGCCATGAGCCAGTGTCACCGGGATCCAAAGTAAGGCAAGATAATCTCATGAGATATTATCTATGAAAGTGACTAGTGCCACATCTGGTACACAGTAGGTGTTCACAATGAAAAATGGATGGCTTGAGGTCTCCTCAGTACTTGTGTTTGCTTCCGGAGTAGAGGTTAAGTTCTCCCATGGAAAGCTGTGGACCGAACCTTGGGTCCTGAGATCTTTTTGTGGTTTAGCCAAATGAAGTTCTGATGACCCTGAGTGGGTCTCATAGTATCTCCAAACCTCATCTCCTCACAGTGAAATAAGAAGCCAGATTTCTTTTTCCTTCAGGTCCTTCTAACTTTAATAGGTAGGGTGATATAAGGGTCAATGAGTTGTAAACAGGCAAATCAAATCGAAACAGAAGAGATTATTTTAATACAGCAAGGGTATTCCTCTGGGGTTTAGGAAGACAGGATTATTTCCTTTTGGGGAACAAGTTTTGGAGGTTAAAATCTCCGGCTCTCCTGGACCAGTGGTGACATATGGAGAGGACAAGTGGCCACCACTCTCTATTGCATGGGTTGGAGATCCCTGTTTGGGGAGGCCTCCTGTCTTGTGGGGCAATGAATTCTGTGGGATCTGGCCATGCTCAGCAGGGAGTTAATTAATGTCTGCAAGGTGAGTTAGCAGAGATAAACATTTCTTTGATTAGGGGAAGGAGATAACTGTGTAAGTAAAATGCTCAAACACGAAATAGAGAATCATCTACTTTGCCTCCTGGACCTGGGGCCACTGGCTTGGTTTTGCCTTTCCCTGTCTTAGTTACTGACTCCTCCAGTGGCCCCCAGGAAAGGAGGACCCCTTCCAGGTGTGCCTTTAAAGGACCTTTGATTTTGTCATTGTAGATGAGAGGATCACTTCCACTGTGGACTTCATGAGTATGTATTCGAAGAAGGGGCCAGGATGACCAGGAAGAGGTAATGGCACAGAGTCTAGAGAAAGACACCCAGCACCCCGTGGACAATGAACATGGCTTACTTTCTTTAGGGCTGCCACATGCAGGCGCTCTTGTAAGACCTTTCTTTGCACTTGATTGTTCATTCCACACAATCACACTGAGAGCAGGTCACTGGGCCTGTGAGTAATGTGAACCCTGCCAAGGATCCTGCCAGGTCTGTCTGTCTTGGGTGACAAAATGATTACCTATTACAATATACCACCTCTGGATAAATAGAATTCAAGGAGGATGGAAAATATTGAAAACAAAAGAACAAAGGAGAATGGAGAACATTGAGTTTAAGGGAGGAAAGAGTGGCACCCTGGTGGTCCTCAAACTTGCCAGGTTGGCTGCTGGAAGCTTTTAATGCTAACATCTGCTGGCCTTTACTGTAAGAGGTGTAGTGCTAAGGAGTGTTACATGTACTAACTCATTTCATCCTCACAGTAACTGAATGTGTTTGTGGTGGTTAATTGTATGTGTCATCTTGACTAGGCCCCCAGATCACCAGTAAGACACTATTTCTGGAAGTGTCTGTGCAGGTGTTTCTGGAAGACTTTAGTATCTCGATTAGTATGCTGAGTAAATAAGACTGCCTTGACTAATGTGGGTAGGCATCATCCAGTCCATTGAAGCAGCAGGTAGAACAAAAATGTGGAACATTGGAGGAAAGGATTCCCTTTTCTTGAACTGGGGCATCCTTTTTTTCCTACCCTTGGATGTTGAAGTTCCTGGTTTGGAGCCTTCAGACTCTGGAATTACATCAGCCCTGTCCTCCTCCCTTACCTTAATCACTGACCAGTTCTCAGGCTGTTGGACTCTGAGTTACACCATCAGTTTCCCTGGATCCCCAATCTACAGGTGGCAGATGGCGGTACTGCTCAGCTGCCATAATTACACAAGTCAATTCCAGTAATAAATCTCCTCTTATATATCTTTATCTATATATCCTACTGGTTCTATCTCTTTGGCAAACCCTGACTAATTTAGTGTTATTTTGCACAGGATATGAAAGCTTGAAAAAGAGAAATGCTTTGGCCCAGGTCACACTGCCAGTGGGAGTTGCTAGATTTTAACCCTGGTTTTTCCTACTCAAGGGCAGCTGGTCTGCCCTCTAAAACTGCCTATCTCTTTGCAGAACCACACAACATGCAGATTAAATCAAGTCTTGGCATGGGGAGCAGTCCTCACGCCAAGGGCAGGGAGAAGAGAAGGAGCGAGAGAGGGAGCAGTGGGATGAAATTCTTGTTGAGCACTTCAAAGCACCTGCCACTTGGCTAGGCACTCTATCATTTAATCTCACTTAATTCTCACAACACCCAAGTGAAAAGGCATAATTGCCCACATTTTGCAGATTAGTGTATTGAAGCTCAGAAATGGCAATCGATCTGCTTAAGGTCATGGAGCTAGTAACTGGAGTACCAAGGATTTTTATCCAGATGGACCTAACTTCAAAGTTTGGGCTAATTAAAAATATAATTTTGTGCTAAATCAAATAGCAACTCATACTAGATTCTATTAAAGGCAAGCAGTAGCTGAGGCCAATATTTAAAAATAAATTTATAGTAGAAAAATTTACAATTAAGACAATATCAATTAACTTATTTTTCTGGGACTAGAGAAAGGCTTTTTATTATTGAATTTTAGCTGTATCAGAATTGGGATTCTTGTTTAAGAGTCATGGAGAATGTTCAACAAAGCAGGAGTTAGAGAGAAGCTCAGGGAAGCTGACCCAGGCCACATGCCCAGAAAGGGGACTTGTTTGAGAGTTTTCTGGGCATGAAGAGCAGGCAAGAGGCACAGCCAGGTTAGGCACTGCCTAGGAAAGTAGTTTTGGCTTCAGTCTGGGCTCTGCTTGGTATCTGCCCAGAAAAGATCATATGCTTTCAAAATAAAGGACAGGGAATAAATTAATGTGCTCATTTCTCTTCCTTGCTCACTAACCTTCTATGACTCCCCATTGTGTCTTGGATAAGCCCTATAAGCCTTATTTTGACCTTCAAACCTCAGTTCAGTTGGGTGGCAATTTATTCTCCCCATTCTGTCTTCCACCAATTCCCCACCCTTGTCAGCATAAATTTCATACTCAAACAGGTTCGCTTTCTGTCAACCCAATCCTGGGTCTTGCATTCTGTTTTTTCCCTTTCTTCCATTTTCTTCCGAGTCTACCTAGTAAAACTCTGCTCATTTTTCAGTACCTTTCCATGGTGTCCATTGTGAATTCTCTGATCACCTATCTAGGTGCAAACTTTCCCTCTTTTATTCACACTAATCACATTGTGCCTTGAATTGAAATTATTCCTATATGTGTTTCATTTTCCTACGAGGTTCTTCCTCATGATTAGAGGTGCTAGCTTGAAGGTGTGTGAATTAACCAGTAGCTAAGGAACTAAAAGTTTAAGGTCTCATCTACAAATATATTTAACTAGTAGTCAAGTTTAAATTCAATAATTTAAAAGTACATTGAAACTGCTTGAAAGCTAGAGACTTGAAGCATTTTAAGAACTTGAATCCATAAATAATAGAATACCCACCCATTCATTCATTTCTTCATTCATGATCCTCAACCTAGGACTGAAGATGTAGTTCAGTGCTTTTTTAGTATGTGCAGAGGCTATAGGTTCAATACTCAACGCTGGGGAACAAAAGAGATTCCCAATGTAGAACTTTTCCTTCCTGAAAACATTGTTTGAAAGCTTACAGGTGTACATCACCCATGGAGGCTCGATCTATTAGCAACTGCAAATGACACAGATCCTTAGTGCTGTTAAGACTGCTGGGATATGTGTGTGCACATGCACAGCGGCAGAATAGCCAGAGCAAGATTCATGGCTTCCCAGTCATCCATCTCCTCCTGTGGTTTGCTCAGGCCAAAGAAGAGAAATTGAAGGATGCTGCTATTCAGATACTTGGTAAAAAGCCAAGTAATTTCTCCTGCTTTCAACTCCCACATTGCACTTTTCATGACCAGAAGAGAGTAAAATTCCTGACCATACAAAGCCTCTTGCCTTTCCTACACCAGCCCTGGCACCTGCTTTGTCTCTAGCATACTCATAAGTTTGCAAAATTAAGTTAGCATTGTCCCAACTTAGATGAGTCATAGTTGGTTAGAAGACAACCATGGCTCCAAGCCGAGTGCTTCTCAGTTTCCTCTCTAAAAAGAAATTGTTGGTTCTCTTCAAAAAGTTGGACAACAGTTTCATTTTGAGTAGTAAAGAAGATGGCTTTTGGGGGTCAGCGTAAATCTCAGCCCACTATTTATAGGGTATGAGTTTCATGGTTTTTTTTTTTTTGTGGTAGAAGGGTCAAATTTCTTGATATTGCTTTGCCTTTGTTTCCTTTGTCCTCAGAATTCAGTGAGCTAACTATAGTGTTAAACAAAGAGAAAGCAATCAATGAGTGTTACCTATTATTAGATTTACAACTATCAATAATGATGGTTGCTGCTGATCTGCTCTAACCATCTACTCCTTAAAACTATCCCCCCCAGGGCTCTCCAAGAAACAGAAACCAGATCTATAGAATGAGATTTATTGTAAGGGACTGGCTCTTGCCATTATGAAGCACAAGAACTCCCATGATCTGCCATCTGTAAGCTGGGAAACTAGGAAAGCCCATGGGGTAGTTCTAGTCTGAGTCTGAAGAACTAGACACACCCCTGATGTCTTAGAAAGAAAGAGAGGGAAGCCCTACCTACAGGAGAGAGCACACATCTGCCCTGCCTTCACCATTTTGTTCTACTAGAGTCCTCAATATGTTTGATGGTGCCCACCCATGTCAGTGAGGTTATTTTTTATTTTCTTTATTCAATTTGCTGATTAAAAAGCCGATTTTTCCTGGAAACACCATCACAGACACTCCCAGAAATGGTGTTTTACCAGTTATCTGTGTATCATTTATCCCAGCCAAGTGGATGCATAAAATCAACCATCACATCCCCAAAGTCATAAGCCTCATTTTTTTTTCTTTTCCTTGAGTGATCTCTCAATGAAACTTAAATCTTAACATAAAGTCGGTGGCATTTTTGGTTGAAAATGATTGCAATTCATGCTACCTTTGTTACTCAGGTGTATGCAATAAAAATTCCCTTACTGTTTCTTTTCAGAGAGGTGTTGTGCTGAGCCGTGGGAGGTTTTGGGGCGAAATGGTAGCAGAGATGTCTTTGTCTTCAGGGAGCCTGTAATATGTTGGACAAAAAGAAAGGTGCCTAACTTCTGGAAAGCACCACTGAGTGTGAAAACTTGAAAAGGAAATTCAAACACAATGATTAGGTTAGTGGCACTAAGCTATGTCAGTGTCCTGGCTTATTTTAATTATGGTTTCCCTTCCCTGCTATCATCAAATTAAAAAATCCTTGCCATGGTAGTCTAGCAACACTGTTATATTGTCATTCTGCAAATTATGTGGAAAGAACAAATTGTTTTCAGGGTAAGTTTCAAGTAAATTTATGAGCTTATGGACAAATTGCCCATTATTGCTTTCAAAAAAATTTAAATACTAAGTCAATTGACTAATTTTCAACCTTCACAAAAGAATAGCAACTCATATGTTTCTGGAGCTTTAAGGTTCATAAATTTTGCCGTCAAGCATTTTTCTTTGGAATGCCGACAGCTAGGACTGCAAAGATAGAATTTTGCTTAGCCCAGGGTAGGGATGAAGACAGATGCTGGCAAAGGTCAAGGGTGTTGTCCATGTTGATGCACTGAGGGCACTGGTCAGGATTTGGAACCCAGGACCCCTGACTTCAAGTCTTGTGTTCTTTTTGCTACATTACTCTGTAGTCAACTAGTTATGCTCCATTTAACTAACATTTAATTAGCTGAAAGTGGAAACAGATAACCTTGAAATTAATTCAAGTTAATGTTAAATGTTGTTAACTTTTTATTAGTTGAATGTTTCCATTAACTTTTCCAATGACTGCTTTTTTGTACCTCCTCACAGCAGTGCAGAAAATTGAGTAAGTGTTCAATAAGTATTTATCGAATAAACAAATAGCCTAGCTGGCCGGGTTTGGCTGCAGGGTGGGGTTAGGGGGTTGAGTCACTGTAGACAAAGTTGAGCATTTAATGCACTCTACCATTTGTCAAGTATTTATTAAGTCTCTGTGTAAGGCGCCCCATGGAGTAGAATATAGTACACAAGTGGCCCTTGGCAAGTTATTTAACTTCTCTGAGCCTCAGTTGCCTTGGCTTTTAAAATGAGGAATAATGATAGTACCTAACTCATAGGATTGTTATTAGGACCAAATAAGACAGTGTAGTTAAAGAGCTTGGTACAGAGGCTAGCATGTGTTGGTGGGTGCTCACTCATTTGTAAAGATAATAATTCTCAGTCTCCATGCTATATACTTATGTGTGGTTTCTACCCCAAGGATCTGTAGGCTGCAATGAAGTCATTTTTTGCACTCTGAATAGCAGGCAGAGAAAGCCACAGTTGGTTTGTTTCAGAGTAGAGGAGGGAACAGAGGAAAGTTATGCAAGCCAAGTTATGCTCTTGACACCTCAGCAAAAGAAAAGGCCATACCCCTCAAATTTAGGTGAGTGGGGGTATGGGATTCAGCTATGCTGGGAGTTGGTCATGTGCTGTACTTTACATGGGACTTCCCTCCAGCATACTTGGAGAGCTCTGGGTCCTTGGGTTCTTTAGCCAGCTGCTTAAAACACCTGTGTGTGTGCAGAGATGCAGAGATGGGGCTGCAACACAGAGACCACGCTGGGCTTGTGCTACATAAAGACCAAGTGGGCAAGTCAAGGTGCAGAATGATAGGGCTTTATCTGACCCTCTGTCTCCTTCTATAGCAGAAGAAAAGAAATATGTCTGGGGCAATGGAAGGCTTCTGCCTCTGTCCTCCTCTAAGCAGGTGGCTCCTGAAACTGAGCACTAAGAAAGAAGGGGAAGGACTAAGAGCCCATCCCTCCTTCCCCTCCGGGGAAGAGGGTGAGTAGACACAGGGAGATCCCTTGCATGACACAGTCCAGCCTGGGCTGTAGTCCGGGCAGGCAGTACTGCTGTTCTAATGAATGAAGCTGCTGGTGAGCTCATTTACAGTCTGACATTGGAGCTGGTCCAGCAGTGGCCACCTCTTACCCCTGCTGGAGGATGCCACTTAGGAAGACAGCAAATCAACCTACCCCAATCTACCAGCAATTGGCTTCCATTAGGGATAGGATAGCCATGGAGGCAGGAGAAGGATAGGGTGGGCAAAGGAACACAGCTCTGCCAACTCTTTAATCTTTTCAGATTTCCACATCCCAGGAGGATTCTGGGGGGAGCATGGGCAGACTGGGCAAATGGCTGATTGTCTCCATTCCAGTGGTAGCGATCCTTATCCCTCTCACCCATGGAAAGAAAAGAGTGAAATGCCAGTTTTCTGGTTGAATCTTACAGGAGAGTGGTGAATTGTCATACATTACCCCATGCGTACCTCAAGTTTCCCTTGCTTTTTTCATTTGTTTGTCCTTTGTGTGTCCATGCATTCCCTCATCTTTCATGTCCATTCCCATATGTTTCTTCCTTAGTTGCAACTGGAACATAGTTACCATCTAGAGAGAGGCAATGTGCATTGAAGAGATAGTGCTTGGAAACGTGTGGGATTCTGATTGTCTCAATGACTGACTGAGGGCCACTACTGGCTGTCAGCAATCAATGGATCAATGGATAAGAGCCAGACATGCTACACTTCCTACAACGAGCAGGCCAATCCCACATAATGAAGGCCCATCCCACCCCAAATGTCGGATGTAGCCCTGTTAAAAGGGAGATAGATGAGGGTATTCAGAGTTGGCTTGATGAGGAGCGACTCATGCTAACCAGACTTACAAGTGACTGATGAAGAATGGCAAAGGAATAGTTTACAAAGAGAGGTAGCCCTTTTCAGTGCACAGATGATTTCTATCTACTATTTGGAATTCTTCCTTATACCAGGGCTATGGGAAGTGAATGAACATTCCAAAGGTGGGAATGGACTAGGGTCTAGAAGGGGTCCCATGAATGAGTTACCTCCCTTATCACTGCTGCAGCTTACCTTTCTAGAGCCTAGAATCCTCATATCAGTCCATGTCCCCTCCTGTTAGCCAGTGATGAATGAACCACAGCAAAGACTGAACGGACCCCAGTGAATGCCTGCTTTTTGAGCGACCAGCACTCAAAGACCTAGGAAACAGGGTCCTTGGCTGGGGCTCATCTTTTAGAGATCCCCACTCTGACCCTTCTCCTACTGGGGCCTTGGTATTCACGCAGCTTGCTGCTAAGGCCTCCTTCCCAGGCCTGTACTGGTGTGCGTAGGCTGAGGCCCACCGGTGTCCAGGGAGCAGCTGTTCTGTGGAAGGGGTGGACAGAGACTGGACATGTGGCCTGAGCTCTGGGATGAAGATTAAGCATTATAGTCTTTCTTATTTTTGGGATTCCCAGTATCTAAACTATGATCACGTTCAGTCTTCCTTGAGAAAATGCTTATGTTCCCTTGATGGGTTTGGGACCGTTCTCTGCTCGTTCAGCGGATCCTGCGTTTCTCTCCAGTGGCTTCTCAGAAGGCGCACCGCATACGCTTTGCTGGTTTTATAAACGTCCGCATCCCTTCTCAGGGTTCTCTGTGGCAGATGACGTGGCCTGCGTTCACAGCAACTTCCCGTCGTTACAATGCCACCTCCTATGGTGTTACCTACTGTCCCGGCTCTGTCCTTTTTATGTCCGTTCCTGTGTCTGTTTGCCCCAGTGTTTTGTTTATTCTGTTTTCTTAAAATGTCTGCCCTTGGTGACCAGAGTACACAACCATAAACATATCTGATCAAGTCGTAAATTTGCAGGGTCGGGATAGCTTCCTTATAAACGTTAGAGGTTTTGATGTTTCAGGCTGCAGTTCTAGCAGTTTCTTTGATCTTTTACTGACCAGTAAATTATTTATCGGGTCTGCCATAAAGATAAAGCAAAGCCTATAAACTATATTTATAGTACCAAAAAAAAAAAATCTCTACTCTTACCTGGCATTTTCTGAGGTGCAGTGTAGTCCTGATGATAATGGAGCAGCTGGGCCCAGTGTGATATCATTGGCTTATCTGCTCCCTGCCCCTTTTGTACAGCTTCTTTTTTGGGGGAGAAGAGGGACAGTTTGCCTTCATTTCAAAGTTCGCTCCAGTTTTGGAGTCCAAAGTAGGATTTTTCTGAAGGTTGGTGTTAAGGCCCAGTGGCCCCTCCCGGGCCTCTTGAGAGTCACATCTTTTTTTTGCCTTAGTCTCAGGCTGATCTCAGCTCTTGCTACAGAAGCCTGACATCCTCAGACCCCAAACTCCAACTCTACCTGGGAATCTATCTGCCCTGAAAGCCTGGATCATCCATCAACCCCTGGGAAAATGAGTTATGTCCAATCAGGGGCCAGTGGCAGCTGACACTAGGCTGTCAGGCAGGGAGGCCACTGCAGAGCATGTGCGGGTGTGTGTGTGTGTGGGCACAGATTCGTGCCATCCGCGAGGCCCCTCTTCCATTTTACTTTTCCTTTAGCTTTTAACTAGCACCTTCCTCAATTAAAGTGGCAAGCCAGGACAGACAAGGAAATCAGTGGATCTCTTCCCGAACATCAATAAAACAAATTTCTCTCCGGGATACCTATTTGTTATTTGGATATCAGACTGACTGTAATCTGTTTCCATTTTCCTTCTACGTGTCCCCCGCCAGAAGCTCGAGGCTCAGCCGCAGATATCCTGCTGTTTCCATTTGGCTGAATGAGGGGATAGATTAGGTTCCTATTTGCTATGAGGACACTCCCATCTGATATCCATTAGCAGTGTCAGGAGAGCCCGGAAAATGAGTCTCCCCTATTTGTTCTGGGTGTGGTGGGATGTCATGAAGATTTTTTTTTTTTGAGATACCACCAGCAGCCTTGAAGATACCACCTTGGCTTCCTCTCTCTTGCTGTTTGGTAACGTGTCAAGTCCCAAGCTACTTCTAGTGCGAGAGACACAGATATCAGGGATCATTCACCACTGCTACAGGAGGAGTGAGACCATGGTGCAAAGGTGGGAAGAGAGCCTTTGAGGCAGCCCCCTAGAAAGCCTAGAGAGAAAGGTGCTCCATTGTACAGAAGGGGACACTGAGGTCTAGAGAAATTAAGCAGAGTGCTTCCATTCTTTACACGGACTTCCTGCTATCAGTTTTCTTGAGGGGTGCCTCAGTCTAGCCATTCCTTGCTGCCCACTCCCCATGGTCCTGGAAAAGCCAGGTGCCCATACACGGCTTATATGTGAGTTGCAGATAATCAGAAAGGTAGGGGCCATGTCTACTATTTTGCTGTGTTTTACAAGTCGCTTGGCAAGGTGTTGGGCACCCGGTGAGCTCATGGTGTATCCTGGGTGACTAAGCCCTTGGAAACATGGTGGAGGTCATGGCTGTTTAAAGCCCTTGTTTGTTGAGTCCTTTCTATGTGTGGGTACATCCAAACCTTCTTGTCCCCAGAGCTGCCTGGGTCTCCTGGGCTCCTTCCTGTCCTCTTGCAGGGTCCACCCTCCTGTGCTGGTTGCAGACCTGCCTTTCCTTTTCTTCCCTGCCTGCTCCTTTCCTGTCCCACCTCTGCTGATACTGTGTTGCTGGGACAGACTTCTGTCATCTGCTTGGTCTTGTCCTCCACTGCCCCTCCAGCAGCTGCTGTGACTCAGGTGTCCCCCACTTCAAAGAGGCGGCTCCTTTTGAAAGACAGTGTGTTTCTGATGACACCAGCAATCCTTCAGAAGTGACAAGACCTGTCTCTGCATCTCACAGCCTGCCACAGGTTTCTCAACCCAGGGCCTAAGTGACTTGTCATCTTCTCCTGTCAGTCGCTGGCTTGCTCGGCAGGTGCTCCTACTCCTCCCTCCCCAATGGAGCCATAATCCTCTCTCTTTGATAGCACAATTGTCTCCATGGCACTGAACAACCTGAACCACTCTGCAGGAGCTCTCAACGTGCAGAGGAAGATGGAAATAACAGCAACAAAGACCCTCTTAAGAAGAGAATATGTCCATCTCCACAGCTGCTCCCCTCTGCCTCTTCCCTTAACCCGTAAGAGAAGCTGTGAGTAGAGAAGAGATGCAGGAACAGGGCAAAGGGTAGAATGGCCCTCATATGGAAGACCCTACTACCTACCACTACTCTGAGTGGGATATTTATTCTCCCACTTGAGCAGCATCCTGGAGAGAGCTGATTCCTGCCCTATGCAACAGGGGAGCATGGTATCCCACAGTAGGATGGGCTCAGCTTCTAGAAGCAGCTGCTGGGACAAGAGTGGCCCCATAACTGCTCCTCCCTAGGATGCCACAGGACAGAGTTTGGGCCTTTGCCCCCGCTGTTTCCTCTGCCTGCTAGTTCCTACTCCTCCTTCAGATTAGTTTAATTGTCACTTCTTCTAGGAATCCTTTTCCATTAGGTTTTGCATGTTTTACACTTGACTGTGAACTCCAGGAGGGTAGGAACCATGTTTGTTTTGTTCTTTCATATATTTCTAGCACCCAGAACAGTGCCTGCCATATAGCATCTGCTCAGTAAGCACTTACTGAGGAAAGAGTAGGCTGCTTTCGGATAAAACAAGGAAGTGGGCTCTGTCTTAATCATTTGCTTGGACCTGTTTTGCTCACTGAGTGTTTATTAAATCCCTTTGTGAGTCAGACTGTTGACTAAGCCAAGGGAGCTCCTGGATTTCAGATCTGCCAGCAAAGCTGTGGACATTGTAAGTAGATGTCATGTCATGCAGAACGATAGGGATGGGATAAAGTGCTCTTCTGAAGCCCCCTGCATCTGATATCCGACCCCAGGTACCCAGTCTTTCTCTCTAAACCCAGACTCTTCCAAGGCCCGTCTGACCTCGGTTCTTCCCAGCAGAGGTGTCACTGTCCAGGTCTTTGGCTAATTTCCATTTTGGCCTTATCCATGGACTTTCTCATGTGAGCAGCATCAGTGTGGAAGGAGAGAGTCAGGACTGTGCCCAGTAATCCTGCATGGGGCTTCAGCCTGGCTTTGGGAATATAGTATTACTATTGCAATATAGTAATGTTCTAAGGAGGAAGGTAGTGATTATGTTTTAGACTTGCAAATGGTCCTAGTAAATAGGCTTTACCGAGAGGTGGGACAGATAGCGAGACTGAGCTAGCAAGAGCAGCGAGCAGCAGCACGTGGTGATTAAGGAAGAGATTTGCTCCCTCAGAAAGGGGCTCTCTAGGGGATGCTTCCTGGTGAGACATCTTTAAGTGAATTCATCTTTGCAGTTTGTGCTGCCCTTCTTTACAGAGTGTCTGGGCATCACTTTTGCCATCTCTCTCTCTCTGAGGACTGAGGGGAAAGATGCTCTCAATGACAGGGGAGCACACACTCCTGTACTGCATGCGGGCTTGATGAGGAATACAGTCATTCATTCACCCATTACTCATTCCCTTAATAACATGTGCTGTGCGCTCTTTCTGTAGCAGGCACTACACTGGACTCTGGAGGCACCACACAGAGAAAGACATCCACTCCCTACGCTTTCCTCTACACCAGGATGCAGTCTGAGCTCCAGATGGAGGTTGCTTGCCTATCCTGAACCAAAACTAGCACAATAGACAGGTCGCATGTTGCAGTTTGAGGTGGCCTGACTCTTACCATTTTCGTGTTTCTAGCATCCTTTTCTTAAAGAAAAGAACTGCAGGCCACATAGGTGCACCCAGCACTCTGGATTGTGCCATACTGCTCCTAGCTCGTATGGTGCTGGATACAAAGTAGAAACAAGGGCTCCTTGCTCAAGACACATCACTGCCATCTGTCAGGAGACTGTCATGATAGATGCCCAACTGGGCATGAGTATAGTGTGAGGGGTGCCTCCTGCACCTGTTCAGGGCATCGCCTGCCCAGCCACGTGGCCTTGTTCTGTGGTTCAGTATGATCAACATTGCAGTCCCACAGGGCAAGGGTTATTCTAACATAGCTAAAGAGAAAGATACAGGGTTATGTCCGGTCCTAAATACTTTAGAAACAGAAATCCATCTTTGTTTGCTATCAGCATAGATTTATAAAGTTCTGTTAGATTGAGGGTGACTGAGGAGAGAAATTTACACTGTTCCAAACCACTTGTGTGAATCTAATAAGAAGGTGGAAAGTTATCTTAACAGGCTAATTTTCCTTTCCTTTTTTTCACTTGTATCCTTCGTCTACTCAGTGTAGAGGATGGATGGCATCATCACTTAGATAAATGTGAAATACTTGGCTGAGAGCAATCCCAACTCTTTGGCTCCCAATACTCACACAATCTTTGGAGGAACTCGTAAAGTATTTTTAAGATTCATTGCCTTATGGCTTAATTTAAAGGATAAATCTCTGGCCTGTGAAAGTCTTTTTTTCCACTGAGGAGGTAGTAAGCAAAACAATGGATGCAATTAATAACAAATGTAAACCCAGCTTTGCTTCAGTGAATGCTGAGGTCCTCTATTTCCAACCCCAAATGTGCTACAATCGGTGGACACATGCACATGCATTTGTCTGCTTCTGTGTGTGTGCAGGGATTAGAGTAGATGAGCCAGTGTCTAGCCTATTGCCTTTTCCCCACCATGTCAATAAATGTTGGTTGATGGAAATGGTGGTGTCACAAATGACTGGGATCCTTGTGGGCAAAATAAAGCTCTGCACACTCTCTTTGCTCACCCTGATCCCAATGGTTTTGCACAATGGAAAGTGAGTATCCAGATACATATTCTGGAGGGCTAGTGGCTCCAGCTGCAAAGGCCCTCACCAAGCTTGAAAGTGGCAGGGAAAGGCCAACCCAGAAGCCTGAATTAATCAGAGATAACACATGCTCACAATGAGCACCCTTGCCCTTCCTTGCTCAGACATAGAGTTGCAGAGAGTAGATCCCTTTGGCTCTGAATAGTGCTGCCTATTTTCTGCTTTGAATTCTCCATTCTCTCTCACTTACATCATCCATTCAATACAGCCCAAGTTCCATGTTAAAGCAGTTCTGAGAAAACATGCTGAGCCTGGATGCTGACATCAGTGGAGAGTCAATACCACTCTGAGGCAGGACTGGCAGCCTTAGTAGTGAGACATGTCAGGTCCTGGCTTGAAGGGCTCTAGGGAGGACCAGTGCATCACAGAAGTAAGAGGTGGAGGATGATTGCTTGGCTCTGGCTTGTGCCCATCTGTTGATCCAACTGGGTGCTGAAAAAACACTCACTGAGTATCCTGTGGAGAGGCTCTGTGTTATATACTGTGGGACTACCCAGGTGAATGAGACTGACTTCAGTTTTGAGAGTGTCTTAGTTACTTTTTTGTTGCAGAGACAAGATACTTGACACAAGTTAAATGAGGAAAGGTTTATTTTAGCTTACAGTTTGTAGAGGTTTCATTCCATAGTCAGCTGATTCCAAGGCAAGGCAGTATGGCAGAGGAAAAATAGTTCATAACATGGCAGGTGGGAGGCGGCAAGCAGCAGGATTGAGCCTCCCTTTCCCTTTTGATTCCATTCAGGCTACAAGTCTGTTGGTTGGTGCCACCCATACCCAGGGAGTACCTTCTCACTGTCAATACCCAGAATTATGCTAAACCAATTAGTGGACTGGTTTTTGTTATCACATACCCTTAATCCACACCCTCATGATCTAGCCACCTCCAAAAAAAAAACTCACCTGCGAGTGCATCAGGCTCTGGGAGTACATCTAGATGCAAGCCATAACACAGTTTATATCAGCTACCCCAGCACAAAGCTATATGTGACACCCAAATGCCATGGAGGCTCCAGGTTGCAGAGAGAACACTTTAGCTAGAGATTAGGAGAGACTTCAAAGATTTGGGACTGGCATTTAGAGACAGCTAGGATTTCAGCAGGTATTGATGACAGGAGGGAGGAGTTTTAGCAGAAGGCAATCACCAGGAAGAAGAGAGGGTGAAGACACTTGTAGGTCACAAGGTCTGGATGCATTGCAAATGGGGAAGAGTGAGAAGATAAGTTGAGGACTGATCAGAAATTGAAATAGCCTTATTAACCAAGGTTGGTGTAGTACATAGAATAAAATGAGGGAAAATTAGAACAAACTCTCTAGCCTTACTTGCTTTTAGTTATTTGCTTTCATTACCAGGTCATCTAGCTAAGCAGTATTTTCCCATTAGCTTTGGTATGATTATACTCCTTTCTCCTAAGGGTCATGATAGTCCTGGTCACCTAAGTGTTTTTGAGAAACTTGTAGGTGGTTCAAACTGGCTGAAACCACTAATCCTTCCCTCTTGATTTGGTACAAGTGTTCAGTAGGTAACCTTTTGACATCAGAAAACCAAAATCTATACCTTCAGAGTAAGATTGACTAGAAATGCTGGGTTCTTCCCTTTTTTCTCTGATAGCCAGAGGAGGCATGCTCTGATTGATGGCTACAGCTAAGGATCTCCCAGATGCCCCACAGTTGCTCCTGGAAGATACACCTTGGCCACAGAAGGCTTGAATTTGGACCAATTCACACCAATGAGTAGGCTTGAATTTGGACCAAGCAGTAGGCTCAACTTTGGATCAATCACCAGCCTGTTGCTGCTCCCTGTAAACAGCAATTCCCTCACAGTTCTCAGGATAGTTTAGGGCCCTGCTTGTGACGCCTTGATTTACCTTTGCTGCAGCTCAGACCCTATTGTCAAGCCTCACTCCTGTGGTCCTGCTTGTGTCTCTCTGGTAATGTGGGCTCCTAAAAGTCTGAAAACATATTTGAGATTATTAATCCTGGGTAGTGTAGGCTGAGCGGGTTGCTAAAAAAACAAAAAACAAAAAACAAAAAACTATAAATCCTATGCTAGCCTTCAGGAGTTTCAGATACCCACATTGACAAAGGATGATTAGCATTCAGAGCTCTGCATAGCTACCAGCGTTAGACTTGGCTGCTGTGGAGCTGATGGGATGGCTTGGAGCTCCAGAGTTGTAACACTAAGGGCAGAGGGGTGTAGGCACTTGGTATCCTAGAGATGTAATTCCAAGGGTCTAGAGCAGCCAAAACTGGCATTTTCTGAAGTGATCCTATGGACAGCTGCAGAGTTTGATTATAAATGTGCAGATCACCAATTAGCTCACTTTTCTTCACTTCCACTCACCTTTCCCCATAGACCACCCTGTTTATCTCACTAATGCCCTTATATCATGTTCTTGGGGAGGCAGATTTGAGACTTGGGGCTCTTGTCCTTAAATTTGGCCAATCTCTGCATATACACTTCTGCAGAACTCCATTCTGTCATTGACATACTGTATGGTGGGCAGACTCAGACTTGTTTGGAAAGCACTTAGAAAATGACACCTCAAGTATTATGCTTTTGCAGGCTAAGTGCTTTTGAATTTAATACAACTAGAAGGTTTAGGATCTGCCTCTACTCAAAAGATTTTCTAACTTCTAAACTTCTCTTGTCCTCCACCCCCAACCACAGGGAGGAGCTCTGAAGTTTCCTCATCTGGCAAATGAAACATCTTCCAAAAGAAAGGCAACTGTTGTAAACCTTCCTATGAATCTCATCAAGTAACCAGGAAAGATTAGCTCCTGAAGAAGAAAGGGAAAAACAGAAAGTTATCACCAGCTCAATCAGACTTGTCATCTGTTCTTCTGAGGACAGCTCTTGGAATTCCCTGGGAGACTTGATCGGCATAAGACACCCTGGATTGATAATGGAGTTCCATTTCTCACCTCATTTAAGTAAGTTGCTAATTTTCCCAGAACTGAAAGGAAATTTGTCGGAGTCCATTGTCTGCTTTTTGGGCTCATTCATTTCTCCTAAAAATTAATTACTACCCCTCTCAAATTGTTCACATCTTTCTTCCTTATCCCCTACCCACAAAGAGAGGTTGTTTTGTTTTGTTTTGTTTTGTTTTTGAAGGAAAGGTTATTTTGGCTCAGTGAGGAAGGTTTTTAAGCTTCAACCACCACAATATTTCTTTGGATTTTTATATTTTATATGTAAAAATACACGTGTCCATGGTAAATAAATTTGTGTCCCTTTTCTCCTGCTAATTTTTTTATTTTAAAGAGAAAAAACAATTAAAAATGATAGAGAATTTTTTCTTTCTTTTTTTGGTATCAGGAATTGATATCAGGGCCTCACACTTGCCAGGGAGGTGCTGTGCTGCTAAGCTACATCCCTGGCCCAATGATAGAGAATTTCATAACAAGATAATAGGAAATTAACAATGGTTACTATATCGCATATTGTATTTTTCAAAGTAGTTGCTCAGATTACAAGATGTAGGCATGCAAAATTGATCAAACAATGTAAGCACAAACTTTTCGATGAACTAAAGGAAATTATTAGTATAAAAATCTTAGCTATCTTGTATGTATATATTATTTTTCCTTCCTTCTTTTCTCCTTTCCCCCATCCCAGTTGTCCTTTTCTTCTGAGCAATCTCCTCACTCCTCACTCTCACAATATCTATTGTACATTTTGGATCTTATTTACTCTTTCAGATTTTTACACTAGGGAGACAATACATGCAGGTCTGATTTATTTCACTTATGAGTATGGTCTCAAGTTGCATCTATTTACCTATAAAAGCCTTGAATTTACCCTTCTTTGTAGCTGAATAGTACTGTACTGTATAAAAATACCACATCTTTTTTTATCCATTCTGTTGTTTACGAGCATTTGGATTGTTTCCAAGATTTAACTATTACAAATTGTGCTGTTGTGAACATGGGTGCATATATATTGCTGTGCTATGTTTTTAATTCTTCTGGGAAAATACCCAGAAGGAGAAGAGCTGGATCAAATGGGACCTCTGATCCTAGTTTTTTGAGCAATCTCCACACTGATTTTCCACAATAGTTGTACCAGTCTACACTCCTACCAACAGTGGGGAAGGGTTTCTTTTTCCCCACAGGCCCTCCAGCATTTGTTATTGGCTGATTTCTTGATGATAGCCATTGTTTTTGGGGTGAGATGCATTCTCAATGTTGTTTTAATTTGCATTTCTCAAATGACCAATGATGTTGAACATTTTTTCATGTATTTATTTGCCATTTGTATTTCTTCATCTGAGAAGTGCATATTCATCTCAGATGCCGATTTTTGGATTGGGTCTTTGAATTTAGAAGGCCTAAAGTTTTTCAATTCTTTATATGTTCTAGATAGAAGTCCTTTGTCTGAGGGACAGTTGTCTAAATTATTTTTCTCAATTCATGGATTTTCTTTTTACTCTGTTGGTGATTTCTTTTGAGGTGCAAAACTTTTTGATAAGATGAGATCCCAGTTGTTGATTCTTTGAAGTATTTCCTGTGCAATTTGGTTTTTGTTCATGAACTCTCTGCCTACCCCTATGTCTTTGAGATTTCTACCTACTTTCTCTTCCAGTAGATTTAGTGTTTCTGTTTTAATGTTTAAGTCTGATTCATTTTGACTTCAGTTTAGTGCAAGGTGACAGACATGGGTCTAGTTTTAGTCTTTGACATGTGGATAGCCAGTTTTTCCAGCACTATTTATTAAAGAGGCTATCTTTATTTAAAAAAGAATAAAAATAACAATAAAAATGATAAACAGGCTATCTTTCTTCCAGTGAACATGTTTGGACCCTTTGTCAAAGGTGAGGTGGTTGAGTTTGTCGGTAGTTGTGTCTGCATCTTCTAATCTGTTCCACTGATTCTCAGGTCTGTATTTTTTTGCCAGTGCCATGCTGATTTTATTACAGTAGCTTTGTAATATAATTTCAAGTCAGGAATTATAATACCTCCTGCCTTGTCTTTGTTGTCCAGAATTTCTTTTGCTATTCTAGGTCTCTTCTGTTTCTGAATGAATTTTAGGAATGTTTTCTTCAGATCTGTGAGGTATGCTAATGGTATTTTGATTGGGATTGCATTAAATCTGTATAACAGTTTTGGTAGTATGGCCATCTTCACAATGTTGGTTCTTTCCATCCATGAGCAAGGGATATCTTTTTATTTTCTGATATCCTTGTCTCTTTTTTCAGAGTACTGTAATTTTCAATGTATAGATCTTTTACTTCCTTTGTTAGATCAATTCTTAAGTATTTCATTTTTTTGAATGCTATTGTGAAGTATGTGGTTTCCCTAATTTGTCTCTCAGTGAGTTTGTTGTTTGTGTACAGGAATGCTATTGATATTTGAGTGTTGACTTTGTATCCAGCTATGCTACTGAATTTGGTTGTTAATTCTAGAAGTCTTTTGGTAGAGTTTTTGCGGGTCTTTTATGTAGAGTATCATTCATCTGTGAATAGTGACAGTTTAACTTCTTCCTTTCCTATCATTATTCCTTTTATTTCTCTCTCTCATCTAATTGCTCTGGCTAATGTTTCCAGGACTATATTGAATAGGAGTAGTGATAGTGGAAAACCTTGTCTTGTTCCTGATTTTAGAGTAAAACTTTCAGTTTTTGTCTATTTTGTATGATGTTGGCTGTTTTTGATGTGTCATAGATGGTTTTCATCACATTGAAGTAAAGACATTTATTCTGATTTTCTATAGGGTTTTTATCATGAATTAGTGTTGAACTTTATCAAAAGCTCTTTCTGTATCTATTGAGATGATCATGTGATTTTTGTCTTTGGCTCTGTTGGTATGGTGTATTACATTTATTGATTTGTATATGTTGAACTATCCCTACATTCCTGAGGTGAATTCCACTTGGTCATGGTGTATAACCTTCTTGATGACTTGCTGCATTCTGTTTGCTAGTATTTATTGAGGTTTTTTGCATCTATGTTCATTAGAGAGATTGGCCTGTAGTTCACTTTTTTGGTTGAGTCTTTCTTTGGTTTTGGTATTAGTGTAATACTTGCTTCCAGGATGAGTTAGGGAAAATTGCTTCCCTTTCAGTTCCATTAAAGAGTTTGAGGATTATTGGTGTTAAATCTTCTTTAAATTTCTTGTAGAATCCAGCTGTAAACCCAGGGCTTTTCTTTGTTGGTTATGTTTTTAATTACACTTTCAATTTCATTATCTGATATTGGATTACTTAAAATTTTTATATATTCTTGATTCAGTTTTGGTAATTCATACCTTTCTAGGAATCTGTCCATTTCTTCTGTGTTTTCCATCCTATGTGAGAAAGATTTTTGAAGTAGTATTGATGACCTTCTGAATTTCCACAGGATCTGTAGTGATTTCACTCTTTTCATTCCTTATTGCATGAATTTGAGTTTTTTCTTTTCTTTTTTTTATAGGGTTGGCTAGGGGTTTGTCAATTTTATTTATTCTTTCAAAGAACCAGCTCTTTGATTCATTAATTCTTTGTATCATTTTCTTAGTCTCTATTGCCTTAATTTCTGCTGTGATCTTTATAATTTCCTCCCTTGTGTAGGCTTTGGGTTTGATTTGCTCTTCTTTTTCTAGAAGCTTGAAGCACAGCATTAGGTTGTTTATTTGTGCTTGTTTTATTTTCCTGATGTGAGAATTCACCACTACATATTTCCCTCTTAGGACTGCTTTCATTGCATCCAACAGGTTCTGGTAAGTTGTATTTGCAATTTCATTTCTTTGTAGATGTTGTTTAATTGCTTCCTTAATTTTATCTGTGGCCCATTGGTTGTTCAGGAGGGTGTTATTTAATTTCCAGGTATTTATGGAGTTTTCGCAGTTTCTTTTGTCATTAATTTCCAATTGCACTATGGTCACAAAATATGTGTGGGATAATTTCAATTCCTTTGCATTTACTCAAGCATGTCCTGTGGGCTAGTATATGGTCTATTTTAGAGAATGTCCTGTGTGTAGCAGAGAGGAATGTGCATTCTGATGTTGGGTGGAACACTCTATGAATGTCTACCAGGTTCATTTGTTCCCAGGTTAGTTTCAGTTCTGTTATTTCTGTGCTGATTTTTTGTCTAGTTGATCTATCTCTTTGTGACAATGGGGTGTTAAATTCCCCCATTATAATTATGCTATTGCTTATTGGATTTTTAATGTTGATTCATATTTGTCTCATATAGTTTGGTGCTCCCATATTTGGTGCAAATATGGTTATAATTGCTATCTCTTCCTTTCCAATTTTTCCCCTAACAAATATGTAGTGATCTTTATCTCTTTTGATTATTCTTGGTTTAAAAATCACATTCTCTACAAAAGGAGTAGCTACTCATGCTTTTTTCTGGGTTCCTGTTGCATAGAGTATTGCTTTCCATCCTTTGACTTTTAGTCTATGAGTTTCTTTTTGAGTTAAATATGTTTCTTCTATACAGCATATTGTTGGATCTTATTTCTTGATCCATTCTGCCACTCCATTTCTTCTGATTAGTGAATTGAGGCCATTTACATTGATAGTTATAACTGATATGTATTGACTTTTCTTAGTCATGTTATTTTCCTGCTGTTGGTTCCTACTTTTCCCTTCTGTTTAATTGCTTGCCCTGCTTGGTGGTTTCTTTCTGTTGTTGTTCTTGGAATTGTATTCATTTTTATTTCTGGCTAGACTATCTTTCAGTGCCCTTTGTAGCATTAGTTTGGTGGTTGTGAATTTCTTCAGATGTTTATTGTCATGGAGATATCTTATTTCTCCATTAATTTTGAAAGATATTTTTGCAAGGCACATAAATCTGGGTTAGAAGTTGTTTTCTTTCTTGATTTGAAATGCTTCACTTCAAGCTCTTCTTGACTTGAGGATATGTGTTGAGAAGTCTGCTGTTATTCTGATGGGCTTTCCTTTATAGTGATATGTTTCTTTTCTCTAACAGTTTTTAATATTATGTTTTTGTGCTGAATTTCTAGGTCCCTGATTATTATGTGTCTGGGTGTAGATTTATTTTGGTTATGAACAGTTGGAGTTCTATATGCCTCAGGTGTCTGTATGTCAGATTCTTTTCCCATGCTTGGAATACTTTCTGTGATTACTTACGCAAATAGTTTTTTTTTTATGGCATTTGTGTTGACTCCTGCTTTTTTGTTGACACCAATAATTCTTATATATTTTTTGATGTGTTGTTTTATAGCTATTGAATTGGTATTTCCTGATCTTTTGTTATTTTCAAGAGATCTTTCCTTTCATTATTACTATCCATGATCCTGTCTTCAAGGTCTGAAAGTCTGTCTTCAGTTTTATTCAAGTGGTTTTCCACCTTTCAGTGGAATTTGTAATTTCCTGGATATCTGTTTGAATTCATTTCATGCATTCTATTTCTTTTTTCTATTGATCATTCATGGTTTCCATCCTTTTCCCATAATTATTTTTTTTAATCTATCTCTACTCTAGATTTGCTGAACAATTCCTTTGCAAATGTTGACATTTCTTTTTTTACCCAAGAGATTATTTCTGACCTGATTTCCTCTATAGCCTTATAGATTTGGTTTCTTTACTTTGGTTGCTATCTTTTCAGAAATTTCAGGTGGGTATGTTCCAATTTATTCTATGTCTATGTCTCCCGGACTTGTTGTGTGTGGGCTGGGGGTCTGAGATTGTATTTTGCTTTTTTGTGTTGTCATTTTCTATTTCAAAAAAATGTTAATTTTGTTTTCATGGTGATCCTTTTGAGTTTTTGTAGTAGGTAGCTATGTTGCTAGTATCAAGGCCTCTCTAGGAAAAACTTGTTCTTCAGGGATGTCTTATGTGTGTAGAAAATCCTTGGTTTGTGTCTGTTCCAAGATTCTACTTCCCCAATTAATTACTAGTGGGACGTTGGTATCTGTTTGGCTCAGTCCCTAGTCCTTTGATGTAGGGCTGTGGTGAGGTTATTACCCCAGAGCTTCCCAGTATTGTTGCAGAAGGGAGAACAACTGATTATAACAGATATGACATCCTAGCTAAAGTAGTAAAATTGGAAATAACAATAGCATCAAACATAATTTAGAAACTGACAAACTGTAGTAAGTATTGATTTTGTACTTTAGACCATAGAAACAAAGTCTATAGTTACAGAGTAGAATCTATTGTAAATTATGAGTTTGCATGCCAAGTGTTTCCCCTTGGTAGAGTAGTTTTACCCTGTTGTGGAGAAATTTAGAAGATACAGTATAAAACAAAAATAATTGGGAAGGAAGTAGAAGCAAGACTGGAGGACAAAGGATGGTCACAAAAGGTTAGGGAAACTAGAAAAGAGGGTAGAAAAGAAAGAATCAAGGAACATTCTAACTTGCTTTCTGGATTTAGGGGATGGGATTGCTTTTTATGTGGCTAGAGTTCTTCCCAGCTATTTAGAAAAGAGAGAAAAAAAGAAAAAAAGGAAAAAAAAAAGGAAAAAAAAGAGATGAGAGAGAGAGAAGAAGAAAATTGAGAGAAAAGGGCTTTTTACTCAGTCCCAGAGTCTTCCTGTGCTGGTTGCCAGTCCTACCTCATAGTGGGAGTGGCCAGATACCTGATTTCCTCCAGTAGAGGTGGTTACTGAGTCCTGGTTTCTTCCCACATTGCTTGCCAGTCCCCTCTTCGGTTAATTTATTTTCAATTCATTTCAGTGGACACTCACAGGGTAAAGGTAGATTTCCTTTCATCCTTACACCTTCCCCCTAAATATATGTGTCCTAATTTCCAGAACTTGTGAGTGATTTACCTTCCATGGGCAAAAGGACCATGTGATTAAATTAAACATTTTAGACAGAGAGATTGCCTTCAGTTTTTCATATGGGCCCTGTGCAATCACAAGGCTGAGACAGTAGGATCAAGGGGATAAGAGGGCCATGTGATAACAAAAGCAGAACCTCAAGTGCTGTGGCCGTAAGCCAAAGAATTCTAGAGGCTTGGCAAAGCTTGAGTGGTCCAGAAATGGCTTTTTCCATGAGCTGCCAAAAGGAACACTTTGACACCTTGACTTCAGCTCTGTAAGATTCATTATGGACTTCTGACCTCCAGAACTGTTAGGGAATAAATGTGTGTTTCTCTGAAGCACTAAACCTGCGTTAATTACTTACAGGAACAATAGGAAACCAGTTGGAAGTACAATACAGTCGGAAAAATCCTGCCGGGTGTTACGGTTTCTAACCTAAGGCAAGTTGTTTAAATTTTTTTTCAGATTTCAGTCTCCTTATTTTTTTTTAAAAGAGATTTAAGAGTAGTACTTGCCTCTGAGAGTTTTAAGGATAAACTATGATAACACATGTAAAACATCTACAAGTAGAAAACATGCAACAAACTAGTCACTAGGATGCAGAGTATTCAAGGTTCAATACCTCCTTCCTGCCCCCCTTTCTCCTTTAGCCTGGACTCCTTCCTGTGTACTTCCCTCCTTTCTCTTTCCTCCTGGAAAATGACTGAGGCCACTGGAACCTATGGGGCTCTAGGTTTCAGAGGCAGCTACCACTCAGATGATAAATTAACATAAAGCACAGTGTGGACCCTGGGGGTAACTCAGTGGTAGAGCACTTGCTGAGAATGTGAGAGACCCTGGTTTCCATCCCAGCACCACAGAAACAAAAAGCCACAGCATGAGGGGTCAGATGCCTCCTGATGCACTTCCATAGTATTTACAGATTTAATAGTTATTGCTAATATATTAGCATTTAAAAATTAGTTATATATTATAAGCACAAATAAGCATTCTCTCTTGGGTTCAGTGCTTAATGATGGTAACATCTGAATCCTTGAGAGATGCACATGTAATTGGTGTGACTAAATTCAGGTTTTGGAAGGTATGCATGGATTGCGTTAGAAGTCTGTCCCCTCCATAGACCCAGAGACACATGAAGCTTTTATAAACATATCTTTTTAACAGCTTTATTGAAGTATAATTGACATACAATAAACTGCACATACCATTTGGTAAATTTTGATGTGTGTGTAGCTATTCAATTATCACCATAATTAATATAATAAATATACCCATAAATCCACACAGTTTTCTCATGGTTCTTTATAACCCACCCCTCCTTCTCTGTGCTCTTCTCCCCCTTTTTGCCCACTCTCCTTACAGGATCTGCTTTGTATTACCATAGAAAATACAAACTTGTATTTTCTAGAATTTTATATAAATGGAACCATCAAACATGTATTCTTTTCTATCTGGCATCTTTCCCTCAGCATAGGCAAATCATCCATGTCATTATATGGATCAATAGTTCATTTGTTTCTGTTACTGAGTAGTATTCCATTGTATGGATTACCATGGTTTGTTTATCCATTCCCTATTCAATGAACGTTTGGATTGTTTTCAGTTTGGGACCATTCCAAATAAAGCTACTATGGAAATTCTTGTAAGTCTTTGTATTACTATGTTTTCATATTTCCTGAGAGAACACCTATTAAATAACATGCACAGGAGATTGTATTATAGGAGGTCATTGTATAGGAGATCATTGGATTGGGCTGAGCACCTGCGCAAGGCACAACTGGCTAAACCCGAATGGAGTCCCTCTTGTTGGATTTGTGGTTACCAGGCCAAAACTAAGTTGTTTATCTGACTTTTTGAGAAATCAGGAAAGTAAATCATTATAGTGAAATCCAAAACAAGTGAATTTTAGGTAGCATAATAAAGGGGTTTTTTCTGCTTTAACCTATATAGGTGAAGTGACTGCAAAAAAGCCAATCTGATTTTATTTTCTGCTCCTGCTTTTCTCAACCTTCTTAGTTAATAAAACCATCCTCTTCTGCTCAGCTCAATAGAAGGCTTGTTCTATTTGATGAAATGAAGTGTTGCCTGATTCTAGAATAACAAATTAAGCCAATTAAGATCTTTAAATTTGTTTACATTTAAAGGATAATACTGATGACACTGGAGACTCCTCAGGGAACATTAAGAGAGGTGATGATTTCCACTTCTAACATCCCCTATCTTCCTCATGGATTCCTGAGAGAAGTTAAGTTCTTTTTGTCTGGACTCTTCTCTGTTTGCATTGAATCCCCTGATTTTTGGATTTTGCATTCAGGGTTAGCCTATCCTTGGAGAGGATGTTTGACCTTTGAGTTTGGGATGGCTACAGAGTCAGTGGCAAAGGCTACAGTTTTAAAGGTAATTCGTAGTGGTTGCAGTAAGTAGTTATTACTGTAGGGCACAAATTCCTGGTTTGGGTAGTCACAGGTGTTCGGGTTGTAATTCCTTTTCCAAAAGCTTTTAGGTAAGGGAAGCCTCAGGTGCCTGACTGAGTCAGACAGAGACTGACAAATCATTGTTTAGGTTGATAAAGGGGATCACAAAGCCATAACCACGATATGATAATTAGGGTTTGAGTACTTGTGAGCCACAAGAGCACTCATCAAAAAATAAGACAACTATGCTGGGATCAGCTGGTGACAGAATGGGCTAGTTGATATTAGGTCACCAACCAACTTCCAGAGCCACCTAACATTCACATAAAAAGGGATCCTTAATGTCTTTTTTCCTTTTCTTTTCTTTATTTCTCTTGCTAAGTAACCCAGGCTGGCCTCAAATTTGTGATCCTCCTGTCTCAGCCTTCCAAGTGCTGAGGTGCGCCCCCAAGTTGGGATCCCTAATTTCTAAAGAACTAAATACTCTACCCTTGGCTATGACTTCTTTTTGCATGTATAAGTAATTGGCCTTGGGAGCTTCAAATAATTATAAAAAGGACAAAATCTTACTGAAGATTGCTTAAGGTTATGATAGCTGCTACGTGGAATGAACAATACTGCACTTTAAAATCGGCTCTTTTCCACCTATGAATACGCTATTTTTCTCTCTTTCAGTCTTGATGTTTTAAATGTTTGTTGGTTTGAGTTTCCATCTGCTTGAGGCCCTCAGGTTTTATCAGGCTTCCATGTGCAACAGCCAACAAAAAACTGGGAGCCTCAAGAGTATGGCCAGAAGGGTAGATGGTATCCTGATTCCTACCAGCATGCTACCTCCTGATAAGTCTGTCATTCTTTTGTCCTTTGGGAATGGCCTTGTATTGTAAAAAGGCTGCATCTTTTTGCTTCTTCTTTGGAACTCATTAGTGTTGGTCTTGAATCACTTGTTAAGTATACTTTTATATCTGAAGCATGGTAGGGTCTGTTTTTATTTGTTTGACTTTTGCTAAGTTAAAATGGAATGAATATTAAGAAGGAGGGGGGTGGATAGCAGAAGAAAGAACAGCTCAATGCTTCTAGGAATATTTGCTGTTTGTCTGGATGATAATTGATCATAAGCTATTTTAAAGACTTCTTTTCAGTGCTGGGGATTAAACCTAGAACCTTGTGCATGTCAGGCAAGTGCTCTACCACTATGCTATACCCCTGACCCTGACTGGAGTTTTCAAAGATGTCCTATGGTCAGGAGTCAGTTTAATTTGGAAAATGGTGTCTAGGGTACAGTTGCCACTGTTCCCTTTACTGGGTTCTGTTTCTCCCACGGGAACCTCTCAGTTGAGAGAAATCCTTCTCAAGCCCCTGGTAACTCCTCTTCACTTTCTTTTTTGTTCAATTTTCTGACTATTTAAAAACTGATAAAATAAAACATCTTAAAGATCTGTCTAAAAATATTGGTAAATGTTTTATTCAAATTACCATGGAAATTGCCTACAATTTTACATGCCTGTATCTGGTATCCTGTACAACTATTCTGAAGATAACAATATACAGTATAACAACCATTGGTAAATTCCTATCATCTTGTTTGAAATCCTGTTTTGCTATTTTTTTTGTTGTTGTTGTTGCTGTTATTTTGCTTTTGTTGTTGTTTTTTGGTTTGTTTGACTTTTGATTTTTCTGTTTTATTCTCTTTAAAATAAAATTTAAAAAAAGAAAGAAATGAGCACACCTAAAACTGGATGAACTAATATAAAATGATTTGCAAGTTCATGTGACTTGGACAAATTTTTGATAAATAAGTCTAGTTTTAATATTGTTAATTCAAATATGTCTCCTGAGCTACCAGCTAAAGCAAAGGAAAATAAAAACAACAAAAAACTTCCCCTGTGCACAAAACTTTAGGTTTCTTGCTTTGGTGATGACTGCCTGACATGCTATAAAAATGGCTAATAGAGAAATAACTTGAGACAATGGCTAGTTTTGTCCAAGGTCTTATCAAATTTTCATGAGTAACCCAAGCATAATTGTTAAAAATGAGTAAGTTAAGAAAGATGTTTGTATGATAAAACTTTCACGAATGAACATTGTGATAATAATATGGTTACTTCAAATTTTTCCAAGTCTCTGATAACTACACCTAAGAATTTTGCTAATTTAAATGATGAAAGCTGAGCTCTGTGACTTTGCATGAAACCAGCACTCAGGAAACTGAGGCAGGGTTGTGAGTTCAAGGCCAGCTGGCTTATGTAGCAAGTTCAGCCTGGCTTGGCTGCATAGTGAGACCTCGTAGGAAAAAAAAAAGATATTCATTAGAATCTTAGAGCATATCTAAATAAGTTAAAATATTAATTGCTGAATATTTAAACTACTCAAATATTAATTGCTGAAGTCTGTTTCTTTCAGCATCTTGTTATCTGTAAGAAGAAGTTGAATACATTACGGTCTACTAGCAAACATGGAGAAATTGTTCTATTTTCAGAGGAAGTGCATAGTTTTAGAAGTTTTCGAATTTATATTCATAAAATGTTTGTATGCAACCATTCCAAATTTCCTACTTCCTAGGCTTTCACTGGAAATTCTGGCTACTGTTTTGGTTTGGATGTGATTTGTCCACCAAAGATTTGTATGCTGAAAGCTTGGTCCTGTGTGTAATGGTGTGTGGGGGTGGAGCCCTTGAGACATAGAATCACCATGCAAGGTAATAGGTGGTGAGGCTCAGCCCTCTGAACAGATGGATGCTGGTTTTAAGGAATGAGTTAACTCTACAAGACCAGTTGTAAAAAAAGCAAGACTGGCTCCTCTCCACTCTCACACTTCCTGTATTACACTGATCTTACTTGTATGTGGTCCCACCACAGTCACAGTGATTCCATCCACCCAAAGGTCTGACTACAGATCAAACAGAAGAGGCTGCCAAAGCTTGGACTTTCAGTCTCCACAGCTACAAGTTAAATAAATTTCTTTTCTTTTTAAGTAGTAGCTGCAGATATTTTGTTAGAGCAACAAAAAATAAAGTGGAGAGTTAAATTCTATTCAATGTGTGGTAATTAAAATGAGAATAAAAAGAAAAAGTATAGAACAAATAACTGAAATAGTATGAAAAAAGTGTAGAAGTTTCATGTAAGATAAATATGGTAGAAAGAATTTTACATGTGCTTAGCTGGCTAAAATTGGAAGCAAATTATTTATAAAATTTAAGCATTAATATCAAAAGTACACTAATACAGAAGTAGAATTTTTTCTATTCTATTAAAATAAGATTTTCTTGGACTATTGATCTGCTCTTAATAGCAAACAGTGCAAAGTTTTTCTTTACTTTTTAATAATGGCCTAAAAAAAAAGATTTTGTGTTTTCTCAGGTTAATTTCTTGTATTTTGTGCTGTTTTTTATTAGATCTTTAATTACTTAAGAAAAATGTGTCTTTTCAATGTTAAAAGGGTCACAGTGTTTCTAAAACTATAGTACTTTTTCTGTATTTTCTTTTAAAATTTTTGCCAGTTTTATTTCACAATGATCTTTGATCCTATTTTGATTAAGTGTTTAAAGTCCTTGAAATTTTTGACAAATGTCCCTGATTCTGAATTAAGATTTTTGTCTAAATCTTGAACTAAGTTTGGGATAGTTTGAGAGGGCCTCTGGATTTATAAAAAGACATATTATATCAATTAGCCTTATTTGATATGTTAAATTATTTAACATAATAAGAAATATTGTTTAGCCTTTGTATGGATGTGTCATTAATATGTCCTCCAGAAACTATGTGAAATTCCTAGAAATCTGATAAGTCATAAGTATTGTTATTGTGTGAATGTGTTGTATGTCACATAAATAATCCAATTTCCTCATCAATTGTTAGTTAAATGAATTTTCATCAAATCTTTAACCATGCTATTTTTTTTAAAGAGAATAAAACCAAACAAAGTAAAACAGAATGAAGTCAATCAAAACAAAACCATGAAAGTGATACAGGACTTCAAAACAAGGTAATAGGAAATCAACAATGGCTACCATAATATATCTTATTATCTTTGACATAGCTGCCCATGCCATTAGATATAATAAAGTCAAACAAAACCAGACAGAATAAAACCAAACCAAACAAAACAATGAAAATTATACAGGACTTAAAAAGAAGATAATAGGGAGTTAACAATGGCTACCACCTTCATAAGGAAATCCCCCATAGTTGCTACATTGCATATTGTCATCCTTCAAATAGATGCTCAGACTACCAGCTTTAGGCAAGCAAAGTCAAGCAAACAATACAGGCATTAAGTTGTTTTTTTTACTTCAGTGGCTATCATCTCAGCCTGTGTTTCTCCAAATCAGCTGGTTTCTGGGGAGTGGGGAGGTGCTTGGAAATTCTTGTCTCCTAGTCTACACACTGGCTGGCTCACAGGAAGGTGTTGGCCCAGCCCACAACCACCTCTGGCTCACAGGAAGGGGTTAGCTTCTTCTTGGTTCTCTTCCCAGGACACACAAGCATGCCATTTTTGAACTCTTATCTTCAGTTAATTTCTTTATCCCTATGCTTTTTAAAAAAGCACTTTTGCAAACAAAGCTAATAATAAAATAATTCTAAAATGTTGTGTTTTAAAGGAGTTTCATGTAAAGAGTGCATGATAAGTACAGGTTTCTGATAACTTCAAGATCGTACCTTTGGACTAGGGAATAACTTCTAGGATTCTAATAAATAAACTGCTATTTTATGAAACTGCTAACCAAGATCAAGCAGAACAAGAATTAATTATAAGAGGCTGAATGAGCTGACAAAAAAATGAGGGTTTTTATAACTTTTAAAATTTGAAACATTGGTGATTATTTTAGTATTTTTGTTTTCCAGACTTTAGGAAACACTTTTAACAGCTATCAATAGTTTACATCAATTTGGTAAAAATCTAATCTTATGGAAAAAATTTACTTTTTACTCTAACCCAATATTTCCAGAATTTAGAAAATGTTTGTGAGTATTCTTGTTTTTAAGACATTATAGTTTTTTGCATAAGTTTTTAAGAATCTCCTCTCACTATAAGATACAATTGGAATTATTAGAAATATTACCAAGATTTGTTATATTTGAGGATTTGTATAGAATGAACTTATAGATACTACAGGCCAAGTCTGAAATCTGCCTTGTTCTGGGTTCCTAGCTTCAAGAGGTTTTTAAAAGCCCAAGTCTGAGATTCTTTATCAAAGTTATAGCAATGCAAACTTAAAAGGAGCTTACCTGGTCAAGCACTTAATAATCAGCTGTGGCTAATGAGATTAAACTTATTTTGCAAACAAATTAGTCTTGGTCTATCTTTGGTAGAAATAGGGGTGTAGTGGAGAGAAAATTCATGTTTCAGAAGAAAAATTATGGTAAATTTGGTATTTACCAGCTGTTAATTATTTTTGAGTTTTTATTATCTACCTGTAGTCTTCTAGATTTTCCACTGTAAGCACTAAGAACAAAAAACCCTCTCTCTGAAGCTCTATGACACAAAACTGGACAACTTGATGTAAATTTCAGAGGACAAGTTTTATGCCTGATATATAGGCCACACAGAGAGTTCACCAGAACACCTGACACCATAGCCAGAGACATTCAAACTGCAAACCAGGGTAAGAAGGTGACTGTTGCATGCTGTGGACAGCTTTTCCGAGATATCAGAACAAGCTCCCCATCATAATAAAACTTTATCTCTGAAGTTTTGCTTGCTTGTGTCTACCTCTTTTGCTTGTCAGAACAATGCTAGAGTTAGAGTTTCATAGTCAGTAACTTTTGTGTGTAACTTGATGAAATGAGAGATATGCAACTGCTGTTCAGCTTGTACCCGTGTTTCCTCTGTAAGATACAGTCAGGCTTCTAGACCTATGTGTTCTCATTATGTACTTTGATTTATCCCAGTCATGGCACATTATATAACCTACTATCTGAATGGAGAGAGAAATTTGTATAGTTTCTGATGCTTATTGCACAGGGATGTATAATTTGGGTATTGTAGAGACTTAGCTGCAAATATTAGCAGACTAATTGGTTAAATGGGTAGACTCCACCTGTTTCATTATTTGATCTATTTCAATTTAGTTGGTTTGGTTCATGGGGACCCTAACCAAAGAGCTATTCCAATCATTTGGTATTACCTTTCACAAAGTCATAAAAATAATACCCCTGGTGTGCTATATTCTCTCAAAAGTTTTAGATGCTTTTATGATGCCACCTCAAATGTCAAATGGTTTATCTTTAGCTGCATTGACAGAAACTCAAAGAAATCTGTGATTATAAGAACATTCTAACTTGTGAATGATGTGTTGAGACCAGAAACCCAAAATGAAGGTAACTGAGATTGGTATATTGCCCTAAATTTTGATCACTTCTGCAAAAGCCTGACCAAAAGGGAGAAACTGTTAACTAAATGTACAGGAAACTATTGATTTGGACTGAGCTCCTGGACTAGACCTAACTGGTCAAATCAAAATGGAGTCCTTCATGCTAAAGTTCTGGTCACCTAGCTAAAACTAATTGTTCTGACCTTCCAAGAACCCAGGAAAATGAGAGATAATAGTTAGATTCCCAAATATGTTTTTGCTGGCACAATAAGGGGCTTTCCTCTGCTTTAGCCTTTTCAAGGAGAGTGACTTTAAAATGACCTGTTATGGTTTGTGTCTAGATGTTTCACCAAAGCCTCATGCCATCATAGGTGGGATTTTTCAGAGGTGGCTGGATCTGGGGTGTGTGATGCTGGGATTACGGATGTGATGCTGGGATTAAGGCTGTGTTATTACTAAATTAGTCCGCTGTTTTGTTTAGTATAGTTCTGGGTATGAATAATTGGAAGGCTCATACTGGGCGTGAGTGGCACCACCCAAAAGTCGTGATGAGAGGGAGAGGCTTCTGCTGCTTATTGCTTTGCTGTCTCCTGCCGATTTCCCATGGACTATTTCTCTCCTATGATGTCCCTCTACCATGCTTCCCTGCCTTGGAGTGAGCTCACTATGCACTGAAACCTCTACAAATTTTGAGATGAGTAAACTTTTCCTCCTTTAACTTGTGATGTTGATGTTTCAGCAATGAGAAAAGTAACTAAGACACAACCAATGTGCTTTTGTTCTCTGTTTCTGTTTTCTTCAGCCTTCTCTCTCTACAAAACCAATCTCATCTGCCTGCTCATCAGAATACTTATTGTCTTTGGAGAAATGAGGCATTGCTTGATTCTAGAATCACAAATAAATCCAGCTAAGGTATTTAAATGATATCTATTGTAATTTTGTCTTTTGACATACCTGAGAGAGTAATGACTGGACTACATAGTAGGTACGTGTTTAACTTCTTAAGACACTGCTAAGCAGTTTGCCAAAGTGATTGTCCCTTTTACATTCCCACAGATAGTTTATGAGGGCTCCTTACTGACAATTTGTGGTAAGTTTTTTCATATTAGGAATTCTAATGGATAGGAAGTAGTATTTCTTGTGGTTTTAGTTCATACTTCTGTAATGACTGAAGATGTTGAACCTCTTTTCATGTGTTTATTTGCCATTCATATACTGTACAAGATGTAATCAAAATATATAGTACAAAAAATTTAGTACTGTAGAAGACATAGTGTCATTACACGCCTCCAAAATGCTCCACTTTGCTTTGAACACACTTATCCCATCGTTCTTGCCACTTTGTGAAGCAGTTCTGGAAGTCCTCTTTTGGGATTGGCTTTACGAGAGATGATAAAAAATATGGTGAATGTTGCTTCTGAGTGCCTCCCAACAGAAAAGCAGGCTCATAAAAACATTACAATGCATACCTATCTACCTTATTTATTCACTGGATCTGGCATAATGTGACTTTTGGCTTTTCCCCAAAGTCAAAATGACCATGAAAAGTAAATGTTTTCAACTGATTCAGGACATTGAGGCAGTCATGGCAGCACAACTAAAGATAAGCCTTCCAGAACTGTTTCAGAAAGGGACAAAAATGATGGAATAATTGTGCTTAAAGTGAGAGGACACAGTTTGAAAAGGATTTACTGTGGTAAATCTTTAAAAATTAAGCATTCACTGTATTTTTTAATTATTCCATGAATTTCTTTTGGTGATGTGTCTTCAAATTTTCAGCACACTTGAAAAAATATGTTGTTTGTTTTTGATTGAATAATTAAAGATCTTTACTTGCTGTGGATCCAAGTCTTTTATAGATAGGTTCTAAGATATTTTCCTTATGTATAACTTGTCTTTTCAGACACTAATGTCTTTTGCTGTTGAGCGAGGGTCTCAGTACGTAGTCCAGGCCAGCCTTGACTTGCTATGTAGCCCAGGCTGGATTTGAACTTGTGATCCTCCCTTACCCTCTTGAGTGCTGGGATTACAGGTAGGTGTTACCACGCCCAGCCAATCAGCAATGTCTTCTGAAGAGCAGAATTTTATAATTTTGATAAAGTTCATTTTATCAGTTTCTTATTTTTGGTTTGTGTTGTTGATACCATATCTAAGAAATCTTTGCCTAACATCAGGTCACAAGTATTTTATTGTGTTTTCTTCTAGCAGTTTTATTGGTTTAAATTTCACATTTAGGACTATGACTCATTTCAAGTTATTTTTTATATGGTAGGGTGTTGTTATGGTTTGTGTCTAGGTGGCCCCCAAAGCCTCGTGCAGTCATGGAGGTGGCTGAGTCTAGCATTTGTGATTGGTTCATTGTCTAGCACTGGGATTGGCAGTGTGAATGTTGTACCCACCAGGGGTGGAGCTGGCATACAATATAGGGGAGGGAAGGAGGTGTGCTTTTCCCTTTTTTGCCCTTTTGCTCTCATTGCTTGCAGCCACCATGAATAGTTGCCCCTCAGCCGCACTACCCTGCCTTGGAGCCAGCTGAGTATGGGCTGAAACCTCCAAAAATTGTAAGTAAATAAACCTTTCCTTTCCCAATTTTGGGTGTCAAGTATTTTGTCTCAACAAGAGAAATGTAACCTAGATGTTGTAAAAGTTAAATTTTTTTGAATATGGACATCTAATTTTTTTCCCTGCTTTGCTTCCCTGTTGCCATGAACTAAGTAGCTTTTCTTCATCATATCTGAAGGGCATGATGCTTCTGACTATGGACTGAGTTGCCTGAAAGCATGAGTGAAACTAAACTTCTCCTTCTTTAAATTGTGGATATTGGACATTGTGTTCTGGCAATGGAAAAGCTGAGTAAGATACTTGTATTATTACTTTTCAGACAGACATTCCTTAAAGGATTAACATGCCTATCTGTAGACCTGAACAAAGACCTGACTGAAAGTTTTAAGACAATGAAGAAGATGGATATAAAATTAAGGCAGAGATTCTCAGTTTCATCCTGTTTTTAGTTATCCATTGGTCATATGATACAGTTTAGGTCTAGGATGTTCCTGAAAGACCTCATGTGTTCAGGAGCAGACTTTTAGAAGCAGACTAGATTATGGCAGCATTATAGCAGACTTGTTGTTAGGAGATAGAATCTTGTTGGAGGTGTGTTGCTGGGAACATCTCTCCAGATCTTCCCTTTTCTCTGATTTCTGGCTACCATGATATGAGCAGGTTTCTTCTACTAGATCCTTCTATTATGCCATTTTTATCTTGGAGCCAGCTGACCAGGGACTGTAAATGTGAGTTAAAATAAGTGTTAGATAATTTATCCCAGTGATGAGAAAGTGGCTAAGACAGATTCAGGTACCAGAAGTGAGGCTGTTGCTGCAAATATGCCTATGTGGTTTAGAAACTGGTAATCAGGAGGAGTTTGGAAAGGTTTGGAGAAACCCTAGAATGCTGCAAGCCAAATTTGATAAATTATACTGGTCAGAGCTCAGAAGACCTGAATGCTGATAGAAATGCAGATGGTAAAGGCTAGGTTTAGGAGATTTCAGTAGGGAACAAGAATTCCATTGGCAATTGTACATGAGACCATGTGTGTTATACTTTGGCAGAATATTTGTCTATATTTTTCCCATGTCCTGAGACTTTTCAGGAGGCTGAGGTTAAAGATGGTAGACTAATAAGGTAGAAAAAATTTCAAGGTAGCTCAGTGTTTACTCTGTGGCATGGGTAATGCTGGCTGCTTTTGGTCATATGTACAGTGAAAATCAGGATAAAAAAACAGAATTCAATAATTTGAAGAACTTTGCTAGTAGCCAGCAAGTGCCTGAAGAGTCAGAGCAAAACACAGCATGCTTGCTACAAAGGTTAGCATTGTAAAGAAACCAAATACCAGGATAATAAGAAAGATGTCTTGAGGTTGTGACAAGAATCAGCAAGGAGTCCCCCCTCCCTGGCCACAGGTTCAAAGGTGCAAAAGTAAAAGACTTTGTTTTGAAAACAAAGCTCCAGGGAGCCCAACTCATTCAGAGCCAACTAGGCAAGAGTTTATCAGAGTTCAGTCATCTAGGCATTCAGAGACCTCTATAGTTATGATGCAAGGGGACCTGGCTACTGCTTAAGCTGGTGGCAGACCTTCACCTCATCCATATGGTACTGGTTTCATAGTTATGTAGAATGTAAGAGTGGTGAGGTAATGGAGACTTCCACCCAGATTTTAGAAGAAGGGCAGGCAGTGTGCTCCTGGGAGGGCAGTGCAGGAAGCCAAAAGTGCAGTGGAAACCCCAGGAAGTTGGAGAAGCCAGAAATGTGGAATGTTTGAGGAAAGCCATAGGCAGTAAGTGGCACCAACCCTAGAGAGAGACTATGCAGGTTGAAACTGGAAATGCCATAAGGCTAGGGTTATCCAAGCCCTTTGGAACTCATATTTTGCCATAACTTGTCCCAGGAGCTGGACAAGAAGCTATGGAATTTAATATTTTCTCTATTGGATTTTGATCTTGAATTATTTCATTCTTTTCTATTTACTATTCTCCCTTTTGGAATAGGAACGTTTACCCTATGTCATTATATGTTGACAGTGTTTAACTTTTTTTATTTTTACAAGGGCTCACAGCTAAAAGCTTGCCTGGAATTTCAGAGGAGACTTTGGACTTGGACTTCTAAGCTGTACTGAAATTGTTAAAACTTGGGAAATTTTATAAATGGGCTAAATTCATTTTGCATAATGAGATGTCATGAGTTTTTTGAGGGCCAGGGGTTGAATATTAAGATTAAAATTGATAGGTCCCCTGCCCGAGACTTGCCCAGCCATCATGGTGACAGACCACATGTTGAACCATAATGGTATCTAGCTCCTTCTTCCCAGAAACCCCTGCAGTTTCTTCTTCCCAAACTGCCCTTTGCCCGACCCCCTGCATACCACAAATGCTCCTACCCTCTTCAGTCATGTCTTGCTGAACAGCCCATGTCAGCAGCCCTGTGCCCTTCCCCATCAGAGTACATTTAAGCTTGCCCCTCGCCTTTGTCTTCAGAGATTCAGCACACCTGTGAGTGCTGGTCTCTCCATGCCCAATGTTATCTTTTTCCTCCCTTTCCTCTGCACCGCTGATGTTTTTCTAGCTGCCTCAGATTGAGTGAAAAACAGCTCAATCAAAAATGGCTTCCAAAACCGTATATGTCCAGAAGTAGGAAGTTGATTG